>NW_021025183.1:660413-713286 GCF_004153795.1 Camellia sinensis | reverse complement strand
GGTAGAATGGCTCTAGTTATGGCTAGTTCTGATACAAGAGAAAAAGAAGAAAAAATTAGAAAGGAGGAAGGAAAGAATCTGAGCTAGTCAAGCTTATAATTTGTCTTAGAGTTGTTGATCTTGTTCCTCTTCTTCATTTGTGCCAGGTTAATGGCTTGAAGCTTTAGCATTTTTTGTGCGACAAAAACAATGTTTCTATCTTTGGTGTTGCAAATCTATTTGCATAACTCCTATTATACTGTATCGGCGAACATGACTGTGATTTTGGCCCTGTTTGGCATTGCGGTGTATTTACTTTGGAAGCATTTTTGCTGCCCTTTTTTTTCATTAGGGTGTGCTTGATTGCATCTTTAAAACATTTGATGTGTAGTTTTAGTCTCCGCATAACATTTCACTCAAAATCACTTCTTTAGAAGCCGTCACAATACCAAGCAAGGTGTTAGAACCTTGTATCCAGCTCAATTTGCTTTAATTGAAAGGCTAATTTAATCTGAATTTCTATTAATATTGTAGAAGGTATAGTGTTGAGTGGTTTGATGCCCTGATAATCTATAATTGTATCTTTTCAATCCAAGCAATTGTTTGAACTTCGTATGTGAGAGATATCTACTTTTGATTCTTTGCTTTGTATATTTTTTGACAAAAAAGGGGGCCAAATTGTTTGTTTAGAGGAAAAACAGAGTAAGGAAATGTATTTAGGGTCGAGAATATGTGCTAAGAAAAAGAAGAAAGACAATGAAAGGAGAAAAAAATTGAGAGGAACTCTTATCACATCTGTATGACTTTTTAAATATATGAATTTTTTTTTACACACTTAGCCCTCGTTTTGATAATGAAATTTTTTTAAAACTTTTTAAATATATGTTTTGTGTCTGTATGACGGTAGAATGGCTCTAGTTATGGCTAGTTCTGATACAAGAGAAAAAGAAGAAAAAATTAGAAAGGAGGAAGGAAAGAATCTGAGCTAGTCAAGCTTATAATTTGTCTTAGAGTTGTTGATCTTGTTCCTCTTCTTCATTTGTGCCAGGTTAATGGCTTGAAGCTTTAGCATTTTTTGTGCGACAAAAACAATGTTTCTATCTTTGGTGTTGCAAATCTATTTGCATAACTCCTATTATACTGTATCGGCGAACATGACTGTGATTTTGGCCCTGTTTGGCATTGCGGTGTATTTACTTTGGAAGCATTTTTGCTGTCCTTTTTTTTCATTAGGGTGTGCTTGATTGCATCTTTAAAACATTTGATGTGTAGTTTTAGTCTCCGCATAACATTTCACTCAAAATCACTTCTTTAGAAGCCGTCACAATACCAAGCAAGATGTTAGAACCTTGTATCCAGCTCAATTTGCTTTAATTGAAAGGCTAATTTAATCTGAATTTCTATTAATATTGTAGAAGGTATAGTGTTGAGTGGTTTGATGCCCTGATAATCTATAATTGTATCTTTTCAATCCAAGCAATTGTTTGAACTTCGTATGTGAGAGATATCTACTTTTGATTCTTTGCTTTATATATTTTTTGACAAAAAAGGGGGCCAAATTGTTTGTTTAGAGGAACAACAGAGTAAGGAAATGTATTTAGGGTCGAGAATATGTGCTAAGAAAAAGAAGAAAGACAATGAAAGGAGAAAAAAATTGAGAGGAACTCTTATCACATCTGTATGACTTTTTAAATATATGAATTTTTTTTTACACACTTAGCCCTCGTTTTGATAATGAAATTTTTTTAAAACTTTTTAAATATATGTTTTGTGTCTGTATGACGGTAGAATGGCTCTAGTTATGGCTAGTTCTGATACAAGAGAAAAAGATGAAAAAATTAGAAAGGAGGAAGGAAAGAATCTGAGCTAGTCAAGCTTATAATTTGTCTTAGAGTTGTTGATCTTGTTCCTCTTCTTCATTTGTGCCAGGTTAATGGCTTGAAGCTTTAGCATTTTTTGTGCGACAAAAACAATGTTTCTATCTTTGGTGTTGCAAATCTATTTGCAGAACTCCTATTATAGTGTATCGGCGAACATGACTGTGATTTTGGCCCTGTTTGGTATTGCAGTGTATTTACTTTGGAAGCATTTTTGCTGCCCTTTATTTTCATTAGGGTGTGCTTGATTGCATCTTTAAAACATTTGATGTGTAGTTTTAGTCTCCGCATAACATTTCACTCAAAATCACTTCTTTAGAAGCCGTCACAATACCAAGCAAGATGTTAGAACCTTGTATCCAGCTCAATTTGCTTTAATTGAAAGGCTAATTTAATCTGAATTTCTATTAATATTGTAGAAGGTATAGTGTTGAGTGGTTTGATGCCCTGATAATCTATAATTGTATCTTTTCAATCCAAGCAATTGTCTGAACTTCGTATGTGAGAGATATCTACTTTTGATTCTTTGCTTTATATATTTTTTGACAAAAAAGGGGGCCAAATTGTTTGTTTAGAGGAACAACAGAGTAAGGAAATATATTTCGGGTCGAGAATATGTGCTAAGAAAAAGAAGAAAGACAATGAAAGAAGAAAAAAATTGAGAGGAACTCTTATCACATCTGTATGACTTTTTAAATATATGAATTTTTTTTACACACTTAGCCCTCGTTTAGAAATATCAATTGTCATAATTGTACTTTTTGTATTATTAATGGATTTAAAAAAAGGACAAAATACGAAATTCATATTATTTTAATAATTATTTTTTTTTTAAATTAATTTTTTGAGATAATAAAAAATAAAATAAGATATTAATATTTTTGGATGGTGGGTGTACAACCTCTTCATAAAAATAAAAATAAAAATAAAACAAAAATAAAATAAAATAAAATAAAATAACTATTTTGTTAATTTTTTTAATTTTCATTCGGCTACCAAACAATTTAGTAGCCAAAAATAGGTCTACAGCGACTAAACGTTATGTTGTCGCTGAAAATATATGTTTGGCGACCAAAGTTTTGGTCGCCGAAGATCAAAAATAAAATTTTTTCTTTCCCTTCGGCTACCAAACAATTTAGTGGGTAAAGGTGCGTTTACAGCTACTAAAAGTATAATTAGTCGCTAATGGAGATATGTTTAGATACTAAAAATTTTTTTAGTGGCCAATTGTAGTATTTTTAGCTACCAAATTTATTTTAGTCGCCAATAATCAGCATTCCCCTACTAAGAAAAATTAGTAGCTAAAAAGTTGACTTTTCCCGACTAAAATTAATTTTGGTAGCCAATTCCCACACTTTCGGCGACTAAATTTGTTTTGGTAGCCAAAACTGGTCGCCGAAAATGTATTTTCTTGTAGTGTCAAACCCAATTTTATTTGGTTCAAAATGTAGATCTTGAGATGGTCCATCTTTTTAATAAAGGGATTAGGGTGAGGAAATCACTAAAACTAGATGAAAATGTAGAGAGATGATGTATTTTAGAGAGAGAAGGTCTCACTTTAGGGTTTTGGAGTAAAAAGATCTGAAAACATGATGTAAAAAGTCATTTTCGCGATTTGATATACGCACAATCCGCTCGAGCAGAAGATTTAACGCTCAAGCGTCAGACACAATAAGTTGTTCCGCTCGAGTGCAAGAAGAGGCTCGCTCGAGCGTAGAATATACACCTCTAGTACTTATGCAGACAATAGACAAACCGCTCAAGCGCAAGAAAAGGCGCTCGAGTGCCGACCCGCTTGAGCGTAGGAAACGCCGCTCGAGCGTAGAAAACACTTCTCTAGTATTTTGCAGACAAGCAAAGTACTAAGGGTTTGCAAACCCCGCTCAAGCGCAAGACCAAAATTCTGGGCAGTACAGGTTTGGAAAAACAAGCAACCAACCTGTTCCAAATGCACAACTATAATCCAATAACCAAAATAGAGGGGAGACAAGGGAAACAAGATATGAATCACCATTCAAAACCATACCAACCTGAGTCTGAAACATAATAAGTGACGGGTCAAAACTGAAACTACTATAATTTTATAAATTAAAAAATCAATAATTTTAGAAAATTGATTAATTTGTCCCATTAAGTGATTTAAAATTTGATAGATATACATAAAAAAAAATAGATAATTATTATTACTAAATCATAATTCAAATTTAAATATTGTTATATCTTTTTGAGATCCGTATCTAAATTCTTATCTTCTTTATTTTTGTGTGGTTTCTATTTTTTTTTTCAATTTATTTTAGATGGAGTTGTGTGTTTCTGTTTTTTTTAAAAAAATTAATTTATCTGTGGCTTCTATTTATTTTTAATTATTATTATTTAGGTAAGTTATGATACGAGTTAAATATGTGATAGATATGTGAATTTCATTGATTTAAATTATGATAGTGAGAGATATTTTCAAATCAGATTTGTTTAGATAGACTTTATAGATTTTTAAAATTTAAAATTGGATATTGAAAGGCAAAAGAAATATTTTAACTGAATAAATAAAAATCAAATTTATTAATTTTATCTGTTTGTATATCTGATTTTTATTTTTATTTTTTTGTTATGTTATAATATAATGTATAAGATATAGATAAATACTTACAACTTTCATGAAAAATATTATCTGATTTTTTGGAGGAGAGAAAAAGAACGCAAGTTTTAATATTTATTTTTTGAAAATTAGTGAGAGAGATTATGAAATATTTTTGTTATCTTTCCATTTGAAATTCATAAATCAATGAATAATTATTATTTCTAAAATAATTAAATAAATAAATCAGCCAATAGGTTTTTAATCTATTTTATAAATTGAAAAATTAATAATTTTAGAATGAGAGTTTGGAACTCTTAGGAGGCTTCTTATTAGAAACTCCATTTTTTCTTATATAATATATAGATTTTTTCCCCTTATATAATATATAGATATAGATATTTATATTTGTTTTAGATTTTTTTTAAGGGATCTTTCGTGATAGACCCCTCACTGTCTAATTTATCTTTCAAAAGGACAAGAATTATATAGATCCTTTCAAAAACCCCTAAATTTCTCATTTTATCAAACAAAAATAGAGCACATATCAAAGTAAAATTTTACTGTCATTACGTCAAACAAACATAGAGCACATATCAGAGTAACATTTTACTTTCATTTTGTCAAACAAAATTAGAGCACATACTATAGTAAAATTTTACTCTCATTCTGTCAAACAAAAATAGAAGACATACCAGAGAAAAAATAGAGAAATAGAGAGATAGAGAGAGCACATATATTGCCTTAGATTTGGTTCAAACTAGAGTAAAATTTTTCTATCTAAAAAATAGAGCATGATGAGGAGACAAAGAGAAAAAGAGGAAGAGAACATAGATCTGAGATGATAGATCTCAAATCTGAGGTCATTAATCTCATATCTGAAGTCTTGGACACTAAGGATGACGATGACGGCATCAAATGGCGCTGGTGGTTGAGATGCTAGTGGTGAAACGGTGGTGGTGGCGATGGTGATGACAAACAACATCGATGGTTGAGACGGTGTTGGTGGAGACGACGGAGGTGGTGGAAACGACGATAGTCATGGTAGTCGTGGTAATAGAGATGGTGGTGGTGGTGTAGACGATGGTGGTGGTGGTAGAGAGAGCTCTTAGAAAGAGAAAGAGAAAGAAATAACTGAGAAAGATGACAAACTAATGGAGAGAAAGATGAGAAAGATAGAGAGTGCATGTATAAAGGGGTAAATTTGTCACACAAAATATAAATCTAAAAATTTTTGTCCTTTATACAAGACTTTATAATTATGAGGGAGTTTTGAAAGTATAACTTTTTTTTTTGGGTCTTTTTAACAAGAAAAAGAAGGTAAGATAGGTTTATGGCCAAATTTTCATTTTTTTTTAATATACAAATTATTTTTTTCGATTTTTTATAAAAATAATTTAGCAATCCCATCACTAACCATAGTGTATGGGAAAAGTTCAAAAGAGTGTTGCAATAACTATGAGAGAAGTCAATAAATGCTGATTTTTTTTTTAAATAAAAAATTAGAAAATTAGGATTGAGATATTTGAGCTCCCATAAAACTTGTGGGCTTCCTTATATGATAGATACATAGATATGATATGATATGATATGATATGATTCCTTAAACTAACAGATATTTAACGCACAAAATAAGCCATATTTTTGTTACTTTTTATTAAGAAAAATACTTGGGAGCACTAATTAGTACTCCCACTAATTAGGTGGCAGTGGGTCCCGCCATTAATGATGTGATGTTTTGGTCTTGGAGTTGTGTTTTTTTTTTGTTTTTTTTTTTTTTTTTTTTTTTACTTTTTTAATACATTAGTGCTATTAGTGGTGATGTTTTTAGTGGGATGAATCATTGTTGTTTTATTAATTAACAAACACTTTAATAAATAAATTTGAAGGAAAATTACCTATTAGATGGAATATGAAAAAATTATTACATGTGTGTGAAAAAAAATATAATTTTAATTAATTTTTTTGGGAAATAATTTTAATTATTAATAAATAAATAAATAAATTTATTAAATAAATCAGTCAATAGGTTTTTTTAATATATTTTATAAATTGAAAAATAAATAATTTCCAATAAATTTTATATTGCGGTAGTGAGGTGGTGGATGTGGTAACGATAACTATGGTGCCAATGACAATGGTGGTTAATGTGAAAGGGTGATGGTGTAGTGGTGGTGGTGGTGGTAGCGATAAAGGTGAAAGTGAAAGGTTGTAGTAGTGGTTGTACGGGGAGCAAATATTCCGGCAAGCCCGTACTCCTTTCTTCCGAGCTCCGTCTCTGTCCGATCACCTGCGAGCCAATAAGGGTGAGCTACCCGGCGGTGTGTGGCCGGAAAAACCCTCCGACGGTCAAGTTAGCACACACCTTAGGATGGATAGAGAGAAGGGAGAGAGTGTTTGAGTGCAAGAATTTCTTACAGAGATGTTCGTGTGTTGCGTATGGGGGCGCAGACATGCTTATATACCTTCTGAGCCCCATATCCACTCCCAGTCATCTCCTGACACGTGGCTCTACTATCCCATCTGTCAGCATAAACCATGCCCTTCATCACCTAACCTCAACTGCCTGTCATCACAGCTGGAGCTCGGCAGCCGAGCTGCTCTACCTCGGTCATGCCATGCTTCATACTTCAAGCGCCTAACCGGATAAACACACGGAGGACCGGGCTAGGCGGCATCCCGACTGAGCCTAGCCCAGATACTTTGATCGGCCTTCCTGTCGGCCAAACAGTCTCCTCGGCTGACCATGCCTTTCCGGGCATCGGTCACTCAACTTCCTCGGTTGTCCACGCCTTCCCGGGCGCCGGTCACTCGGCCAATCGAGCTTTGGCCATCCTCAGACCGAGCATCTTGGTCCGACCGAGCACTGCCTTACCGAGCAGTTTCTGTCCGGTCCGGGGTGACACACTCAGCCCGAACTCTGCCCGGCCCAAGTCTGGGCAGAAAGTCGATCATCTCGGACCCACGCATCGTTGGGCCCTCAACTTGCTCGGCCGTTACTTCGGCCCAACTCCAGATCACAAATCACCCTCTCAATTGCCCCTTAATTCCGTCCGCGGAAGCGTGACTGGGATTACTCACTTCGACCGAGATAACATTTCTCCGGTCTTTAAGACGCCAAGCCTCGACCGGGCTAGTCGACGTAGTCTGCAGACTTGACCGGTTATATTCCCCGGCTGACCTCCTCTTCGTCGAAAGTAGCTCGGTTGGCTCTTCGTCTTTTCAACCCGTCGCTTCAGTCCTGACGTAGCCATAAATGGGGACACGTGGCGGCCTGCCATTGGTCATCGGGCAGCCAACCCACCGTTTTTGCCAGAATTTGAATTTGGGCGGTCTCTTTCGCCTATACATACATGCCCCCCATCATTCCATTTCTTCCTACTGTTGCTTCCATTTCTGACGATTCTGAAGCTCAAGCCTTTTCCTCAAACTCGACTACCATTCTACGTGATTGTGGGATTAGGCCCTGCCCTTCTCTAGTAAGTCATTCTACCTTTATTCTGTTGCCATTTTCTTCTATATTACACACATTAGGGCACAAAAACGTAGCTTTTAGGGCATAGACCATAGAAAATGTCCCAAACCTCCCACTGTTCTTGGTGTTCTTCGTCTTCCTGAAGAACGCTGAAGAACTGGGGTGAACCGGGCTCTGGGCCTTCTTTTGATCCAAAAAACCAACCAAACCGGGCAAACGACATGTTTGTTTCAACCACAGCAAAAACCGAGATAACCAAAGGACTTGGTCGCTCAACCGGGCTAACATCAGGTCTGCTTGGGCGACCGAGCTCCTTAATTAGACAACCGAGGTGGTTTGGCACCCTTACTGACCGAGCTGAAGTCTAGCTCCTATTGCGAAACCGCGCTCACTTACACTTGCCATCCTTTTCCTGCAGAGTCCAAGGGGACCACTGTCATTCCTGAATCTCTCAGGACCGAGCTGCAACCAATTACCACTGTGCCCAACCCATCAACCGGGCTATAGTAAGTCGGCCACAAATGGGGAAATTCCGCTTCCTAGTGGATACTCCGGCCGCGCTAGCCGCTTTCAGAGAGGAGTGTAGCGATCGAATCATGATGGTCATGATTGGAAGCACCTATAAACAAATCTCGGTTGGGAATCCAAAGTTGGAGAAGACATCAACTCTTCCAATCGGAGTACATCATCTCGGTTGGGAATCCAAAGTTGGAGAAGACATCAACTCTTCCAATCGGAGTACATCATCTCGGTTGGGAATCCAAAGTTGGAGAAGACATCAACTCTTCCAATCGGAGTACATCATCTCGGTTGGGAATCCAAAGTTGGAGAAGACATCAACTCTTCCAATCGGAGTACATCATCTCGGTTGGGAATCCAAAGTTGGAGAAGACATCAACTCTTCCAATCGGAGTACATCATCTCGGTTGGGAATCCAAAGTTGGAGAAGACATCAACTCTTCCAATCGGAGTACATCATCTCGGTTGGGAATCCAAAGTTGGAGAAGACATCAACTCTTCCAATCGGAGTACATCATCTCGGTTGGGAATCCTAAGTTGGACAAAACACCAACTCTTATCCAAGCCTTGCAAGCCAACTACAATTTCCCCAACGTAGAGGCAATCAGGACCGCGCTTCGCTACCGCGACCGAGATTGTAACCAGCTGCTCGGCTACAATCCCACATATAGATACTCTGCTCCCCGCCGGAGTAAGGTCACCGACTTCCTCCGAGCTCCAACTCCTCCACCGGATCCTACTCTGCCAGACGTGCCCCTCGTTCGCCTGACCGAAGAACAAGAGATGGCCAAGCGCAGCAGAATCAAGAACTTGCTCACCGCCACATCCGCCGAGCTGCCGAGCGTTTCAACTCGCTCACCCGTCGCCGGTCAATCCAGTGGCGCTGTGGTCGCCCTTGCCTCTCAACCGACCGGCCAATCCAGCCGAGAACCTTCTGCACGGCGGGCCGGGAAAAGGGCTCGGGCAGACCCATCTTCCGAGTTAGTCGCCGAGCTAACTACCGAGCATCCGACTGACGCCCCCGCCCCAGTACCGGCCTGGCGTCCCCAGTTGAAACACCGGGGTCAGGACATCCCGGCAACGGCTTTGATCAAGGCTGACAAAGAGCATCTGCTCGCCTTTGATCTGTCCAAAGCATTCCTACTACCGAGCGACGTGGTCGGCAGCGACGTAGTCGGCAGCGACCACGTCCCTGACACTCGGTTGGTCAAGTCATCCGTGAAGTCCATGGCCAGGGTAAGTCAATGCAGCTCTGAAAATTTCCCAAGTGTTTGCCCGGTTCCGTTTCTAATCAACTTTGTTTCTTGCAAGCCATTCAAAAACAACACCTGGTTTTGGAGCGCATCCACCGGCTTAGGCAAAAGGCCAACGACACAGCCAGCCAGGTCGAGAGTCTTCAAGCCGAGCTCGGCCGGGCTAAGGCTTCGCTTGAGATGGCCAACGCTGATAATAACAGACTGCTCGGTCAGCTGAACGCGGCCGAGAAAAAACAAAGTGAGCTCCAGGCCGAGGTGGACACCCTGAAGAAGTCGAAAAAGAAAGCTTGCCGGGCTGCCAACACCGCTGGCTTCAACGAGGCCGAGGAGAGCTACAAGAAGCAGGTCTTTGCAACGCAAGACATCTACTTCAAAGCAGGTTGGAAGTCTGCCTGTGAACACCTCGGCCAAGGCTCCGACACCGACGTATTTGCCAACCCTCCTCCAGCTTCGCTACCGGTCTACCTTGTGCCTTACGCGAATGACGTATTCAGCGCTCTGCAAGCGGAGGCCGAGGAAGGACTTGAAGATGGAGAGGATGACACAGATTCTGAGGCAGATGAGGCCGAGGTGCAAGAGCAGCCCGGCAGTGCTGAGCCCGGTGCCCAAGAAGTCGGTCCTACCATCAACCTTGATGCCGGCGAGGACGAGTTCACCAATCTCTCCCCCCTAGTTTAGTTTTCTTTTTCCTTGTTTTTGTATTTTTGCTTCCAACTCTTTTGATGTAACCGGGCTCTGTCCCCCCCTTTTGTAATGAATTTCTTATCAATGAAAAATTCAAATTTTTGCAAGTGTTTGCACGGTTGTAATCGGTTCTGTCTTCAGCAAAACATCTCGGTATAACACATCGTTTGAACACTTTGTCGACCGGAATCCATAAAACGGTCGAAGCATTTCAGCATAACAAAACAAATCCATGAACCGAAATAACTATCTCGGTCGTAACAAAGTTGAAAAATCAAAACTTCCAACCGGAGTACACCATCTCGGTTGGGAATCCGGAGTTGGACAAGACCCCAATTCGTCCAACCGGAGTACATCATCTCGGTTGGGGATCCGGAGTTGGACAAGACACCAACTCGTCCAACCGGAGTACATCATCTCGGTTGGGGATCCTAAGTTGGACAAGACACCAACTCTTCCACAAATCATCTCGGTTTTGAACATTAAAAGAACAATCCAAGTGCTAGTGCGAGGCGAAATTACATCTATATATTGACAAAAAGATTTACATTCTGCTTTGCAAGCCAAAAAAATTCTTTACAAAAAGATTAAAGTAAAAGCTTAAAAATAATACAATTTCAAGTTGGCCGCATTCCATGGCCGGGGTATGGCTCTTCCCTCTAGATCCTCCAAGTGGTAAGCCCCCTTGCCAGCCAGACCAGTGATCTTGTAGGGTCCTTCCCAATTTGCCCCTAGTTTGCCTTCTCCTGGCACCAGGGTGTTGCCCATAATCTTCCTCAAAACCCAATCCCTAACTTTGAATGGTCTGGGGTGCACTGTCTTGTTATACTTCTTGGAGAGCTCTTGTTGGTAGGCGGCCACATGGATGAGGGCTTTCTCCCGACGCTTTTCCGCTAGGTCCAGCTCCAAGGCAATAGCCTCGGCATTTAGTTCGGGCTCAAAACTCTCGGTTCTGAGGGTGGGCATTTCAACTTCCAGGGGTATGACCGCCTCCATGCCGTAAGCCAAAGCAAATGGAGTTTCCCCGGTTGAACGTCGCGGGGTTGTTCGGTACGCCCAAAGGACACTGGGCAATTCCTCAGCCCATTTTCCCTTGGCCTTTTCCAGCCGTTTCTTCAACCCATCCAGTATAGTCTTGTTTGATGCTTCGGCTTGACCATTGGACTGCGGGTAGGCCGGGGTGGAGTTGTAGAATTCTATCTTCAAATCTTCACAAAATCCTCTGAATAGGCGACCGTCAAACTGGGTGCCGTTGTCAGAGATCAAAATCTTGGGGACGCCAAACCGCGTGACCACGTTCTGCCAGACAAATCGCTTCACGTCTTTCTCTTTGATGGTTGCCAAGGGCTCAGCTTCAACCCACTTTGTGAAGTAATCTGTGGCCGCGATGAAGAATTTTCGGTTGCCTGGTGCTGTTGGCAGTGGTCCCACTATATCTAGCCCCCACATGGCGAAAGGCCAAGGACTGGTGAGGGGAAGAAGTTCCCTGGCAGGCTGGTGGATCTGATGGGCGAATTTCTGGCATTTCTCGTACTTGCGGACATATTTTTGTGCGTCGGCCTGCATGCACGGCCACCAGTATCCCTGCGAAATAGCACGGTAGGCCAAGGACCTGCCTCCTATGTGGCTGCCACAAATGCCTTCATGAATTTCGTACAAGAAGGCCTCCACACTATTCGGGTGCACGCACTTTAAATAAGGACCAGTGAAGGACTTCTTATATAACGCGCCAGATGAAGAGAGCCAAAACCGCTCTAACTTTACCCTGATTTTGTGTGCTTCTTTCTTGTCAGTTGGAAGAGTCCGGTCTCTGAGGAACAAAATCAAGGGGTCCATCCAAGAGGGACCCAGCGCGGCGCAGAGTACATCTGTCTGCCCGGCGGGTTCAATGCTTGGCCGCGGAAGAAAGTCAATCAAAAGAGGGTTTGGAAAAGTATTATCCACCATAGAAGCGAGACCGGCCAGTTCATCAGCTCGGCTGTTGTCTTCCCGGCCAATTTGTTGGACTCTAATTGCCTCAAACTGCTTGATATGCTCCCTGATCAGAGCTTGGTACTTCGCCATCCTTTCATCCTTTGCTTCATAAATCCCAGAAACTTGGTTAACCACAAGCTGGGAATCACTGTACACCAGGAGCTCGGCAGCCTTCATTTGAATTGCGCTCTTGAGCCCGGCGAGAAGTGCCTCGTACTCGGCCTCGTTGTTAGATGCCGGGAAGCCGAGCGTGATTGAATGTTCAATGGTTAGGCCATCCGGGGATATAAGAACAATTCCTAGGCCGGCGCCATGGCGGTTGGACGCTCCATCAACAAAAAGCTTCCACATGTCCCCCACAAAAAGCTTCCAGCAGTCAGATGGGTCCTGAGAGTTGCGAGGGGCAATGGGATCACAATTGCTCGGCTGTGCGGTGTCAAGTTTGGTGTTGACCGGTTCAAATGTAGTGCCCCTTGGTGATTCGACACCGGACTCAGCAAGTTGTTCCGTAATGCTCAAGTCCGTGGGCGAATCATCAGGTTGCGGTGTGAAGCCGGCCGCAGGTTCTGAGCTGTCTGGAACCATTCCTTCCCCCCTTGATGATTCGGCACCGGACTCAGCAAGTTGGTTCAGAATGCCCAAGTCCGTAGGCGAATCATCAGGTTCTGAGCTGTGTGGAACCATTTCTTCCCCCCTTGGTGATGCGGTACCGGACAGAGTGGATGGGTTGGTGATACACAACTCCGTCATCGCATCGCCGGGTGGTATGACCGTGCAAACTGAGGGTACTTCGATGGTGCGCGCTAACTCCGCGGTGCTACCTAATTCAACTGGTTGTTCCTCGGTTGGCCTTGCATGCATCTCATCATCTGCCTCGGCAATGTCGACCGGGCATACCGGATGAGTGCTAGGTGAGAATTCGGCGACAAAATCTGCCAAGGTTTGGGCTTTGATTGCGGTGCGCGGCTGGAACTTCACATCAAACTGTCCCAACTCGACCGCCCACTTTAGAATTCGGCCTGAAAAGTCCGCGCGTTCAAACAAAGCCTTGAGGGGAAACTCGGTCAATACGATGATGGTATGGGCGTGAAAATAGTGCGCCAATTTTCTTGAAGCCATCATCAAGGCCAGAGCAAGCTTCTCCAACGGCAAGTATCTTGATTCTGCTGGTAACAAAGTTTTGCTGACATAAAAAATTGGTAGGTGCTTGATTCCTTCAGCCCGGACTAACACCGCACTTACTGCGTGCTGGGAGACGGCAAGGTAAAGGTAGAGTTCCTCACCGGGCTCTGGTGTAACCAACAGCGGCGGAGAAGACAAATAATCCTTGAGCTCGGCATTTCCATTGTAAAACCAAGTTTTGTAGCAAATATATATAAAGCATGAAGCAAAAGTTTCACACTGGTCCACTCGTAACTTACACGGCCAAGTTCCAACTCTATGTTGATCAAAAAATTCCATAAGAAGAAGACTTTCAACTATTCCAAAAAAAATCCAACCATCCTAAAATTCAAAGAGATATTCTATATATTAAACTCATATATTCCATACCATATACAAATTTTATTATTATTATTATTATTATTATTATTATTATTTTTGATAAATTACCATACCATGTACAATCTCACTTTTGCACACCCAAGAATCTCACTCATTCTTCAAATAGGGGAAAATATATGTTTCTGGAATTATGGGATCCAAGCAAAGGAGCAAACATTTTGGTCACCATCCTCTGAAAGGTTGCCCCGGCGTTCTTCAAACCAAAAGGCATGACTCGGTAGCAGAAGAGTCCCCTTGGAGTCGTGAAAGAGGTGATCTCTCGGTCAGGCCCATGCATGGCGATCTGGTGATAGCCACGGTACGTATCCAAGAAACTGAGCCTATTGTGTCCAGCCGTCAAGTCCACTAGCTGATCAATGCGCGGCAAAGGGAAGCTGTCTTTGGGACAAGCTCGGTTGACTGTCTTGTAGTCGACACAAACTCGCCACTTTCCATTCTTCTTAGGCACCACTACTGTGTTGGAAATCCACCAAGGATAGTGCACTTCCTGAATTGCTCGTGCCTCAAGCAGGTTCTTTACCTCCTCGACAACTACCTCGGCGTGATGCAGCGCCGATCTCCTTGTTCGCTGGATGACTGGCTTTGCTCCAGGGAAGACATTGAGGTGATGGCAGATAAAACTTGGGTCGAGGCCAGGCATGTCGTAAGGCGACCATGCAAAGACTTCAATATTCGCTATCAAAAACTCAATCATCTCGGTCCTCTCTATGGCCGTGAGACTTGAACCGAGCAAGAAAAACTTGTCCGGCTGCTCGGTATCAATCCGCACTTCAACCAATTCTTCAACAGCCTTATCTTCGGCCTTGGTGCCCACATCATCCAAGACACCTTGGTCCTCCGGTCCCTCAATCATTTGAACGAATCCTTTGGCTGCCCGGCTTCCGTTGATCGCCACGAAGCACTGCTTGGACATGACCTGATCGCCCCAAATCTCCTCGATTGCCCCCATAGCCGAGGGGAATCTCATTACTTGGTGAAAAGTTGATGCCACGGCTTGCATGGCGTGTAGCCATCCCCTTCCAAGGATAAGGTTGTACGTCGAAGGCACTTGCAGCACCCAAAACTCAACTTGCTTGACCACGGATCCCGCTTTAACCGGCAGGATTATCTTTCCCAAAGGCCACTCCGGTTGCGAGTTGAATCCAACCAATGGCGAAGTAGCCGGAGCCAAGTCTGTCTCACGGAATTTGAGCTGTTTGAACGCATCATAATACATGATCTCGACCGAGCTTCCCTGATCGATCAAGATCCGTCTAACATCAAATTCTTTGACGCGTAGTGTTACTATGAGAGCATCGTTGTGCGGCGTCTGGATACGCTCTAAATCCCTTGAGGTGAAACTAATCACGTCTTTCTCTTCTATCTTCCCCCTTTTGATGGCAGGCTGTACCGACAAAACTTCCCTCATCTGCTCTGCCTTCTTGATCATGCCCCGGAGTTCGCAAACACGCTCCGGTTCCACGATGCCGTGGATGACATTAATAACTCCTTGTGGTGGTGCATCTCGGTCATCCTGTCCCCTGGGATCGACCGGAGCCTGATTCGATTTCACGCCGCCATCAACGTAAAGGTCCAGATGCCCGGCCGCAACCAATTCTTCCAAGTGTTGTCGCAAAGGCAAACAATCCTCAGTCCGGTGGCCTCTCTCCCGGTGGAACATACAACGATACCGCGGATTGTAGCCCTTTTGTCCATCGCCCAACTTAGCAGGAAACCGAACATAATCCTCGTCTCGGATTTCACTAAGTATGCGATAGATCGGGATCTTGAAGACCGTGGTTATGCCAGTCCTCGCCTTCATTCTTTTGTTTGCGTCCTCAACGTCATCTCGGGGGTAGTCATCCCGGTCATTCCGACGTCCTCTACCCCAGTTTTTACGATTTGAACCCCGGTCTGGTTCCTCTGCTTGGTCACTTGAGCGGCTGGACTCTTGCCCAACTGCGTGCACTTTGCCTGCTGTCTTCTTGTCTGTTACGATCGGACTGGCTTTCACGGTAGAAGCCGACGCGTCATCCTCTACACGGATGTGCTCATTGATGCGCTGCATGAGCTGGCCCATGGAGGACGGCTGGTGCATGGTAAGCGAGTCCCGCAGTCTATGTCCGACCGGGAGACCGCGCTTATACTGCGTGATTGCAAGGTTGACCGGGCAGTCTAAGATCTCGTTGAAGGTTTCCCAATACCTTGAATTGTACGCCTTCAGTGTGTCGCACGGTTCCATCTTGACACTTAGCAAGTGATCGACTTCCTTTGGTGTTTTTGTGTTGGTTTTGAAGTGCGTAACAAACGCCTCGGCCAACTGATGCCACCTTTGTATGCTCCCTTCCGGCAACCTCTCGAATCACTTTAAGCCCAGCTTGCCCAAACTTGACGGGAATATTAGGCACATAAGTCCGTCATTCCGCCTATGTCCGGCCATAACTTGTCGGAAGTGACTCACATGCATGTAAGGGTCGATTTTTCCGTCATAGAGTGTGAACTTAGGTTGGTGGAAGCCTGCCGGAAGTGGTGTTGTCTCAATTTCCAGGGAAAAAGGAGTGGCACTCAGCCTGGCCAAGTCCATATCTTCGAAGAGTGGAACTACTATGCGGGGTGGAGGCATTCCGACCTCCTCACTGGCGTGAACCCCATAGGATAACCGCTGGAAAGCAGGTATCCTCTGAGCTTCGCGCCAGCGGGCCCGCTCCTTTAAGACCGCCCGTAAATCCTCTGACTGAGCGGAGTATGAATACCTCGACGTCGTCGCCGGACGTGAGGGTTTGTAGGTGTTGTCTTGCGTGCTAGACTTTTCTGTATGCACGTCGGAATCACCAACCTGGTAACTTTTGGTGATGGAAATGGACTGAGTGCGTCGCTGAATCTGATCGCCTGACCGGCGGGATGGGGTGCGCTCACTGTGGTTTCCCACTCTAGCTACACCTTTCCCTTTGACATGCCGCTTAAGATCCTCCATCTCCGCCGCCATCCGCCTGATGACAGCGTCTTGGTCCCTCAACTTGTTTTCCAGTCGCCTGGCGTGCGAGTCTCTCCTCCGCCGGTGACCGTCTGGACTCCGTGAATGACCATGACTTCTTCCGCGCTTATCCCGCGCGTCTCCTGACTGTCCTCCAGTGGGCGTCCCCAAGTCAGCCATTGGATGGACGGCAGGAGGTCCCTCTCTCCTTCGGGTATACTCCGGGGTGGCTCCGTCGATGGCGGACAACGGAAACTCGTCGTTGTTCGCCATGGACTGCGATCAGACGAACCTGGAAGACAAGGTTTTGTCTGAAAACTTTTCCCACAGAAGGCGCCAATTGTACGGGGAGCAAATATTCCGGCAAGCCCGTATTCCTTTCTTCCGAGCTCCGTCGATGTCCGATCACCTACGAGCAAGTAACGGTGAGCTACCCGGCGGTGTGTGGCCGGAAAAACCCTCCGACGATCAAGTTAGCACACACCTTAGGATGGATAGAGAGAAGGGAGAGAGTGTTTGAGTGTAAGAAATTCCTTACAGAGTGTTCGTGTATCGCGTATGGGGGGCGCAGACATGCTTATATACCGGCATCTCGGCAAAGCCTAGCCCGAGGTGCCTCCACTGGCCAAGACTGAGGAGGACCGGGCTAGGCGGCATCTCGGCAAAGCCTAGCCCGAGGTGCCTCCACTGGCCAAGACTGAGGAGGACCGGGCTAGGTGGCATCTCGGCAAAGCCTAGCCCGAGGTGCCTCCACTGGCCAAGACTGAGGAGGACCGGGCTAGGTGGCATCTCGGCAAAGCCTAGCCCGAGGTGCCTCCACTGGCCAAGACTGAGGAGGACCGGGCTAGGCGGCATCTCGGCAAAGCCTAGCCCGAGGTGCCTCCTGGGGTCGGCCTTTCTGCCGGTCAGACAACTTCCTCGGATGTCCGCGCCTTCCCGGGCGCCGGTCACTCGGCCTATCTGGCTTCGGCCATCCTCGGACCGAGCATCCTGGTCCGACCGAGCACTGCCTTGCCGAGCAGTTTCTGTCCGGTCCGGGGTGGCACACACAGCCCGAACTCTGCCCGGCCCAAGTTCTGGCAGCCCTTCTCTGGGCGAACAGTCGATCATCTCGGCCCAATGCACTGCTGGGCTTTCAACCTGCTCGGTCGATATCTCGGCCCAATTCCAGATCATAAATCACCCTCTCAGCTATTGATATTCGATTAATGTAATTTTTTACAAGCATATAGTCATCGACGAGCTCTACATATTGAACGTTTCGATTAGCAAAACAGGACCCGTGGTAGGCCCCCATAGGCCAAACAACACCGTCCAATTCAATGCCTGAAAAGGAAAGAACCATCTCCTAACCTATACTCTGCCCGCGCTGTCCCTTAAGACATCCTATTGTACTATTCTATCCCAATCTTTTCCTATAAACTAATTTATACAATTTTTTAATACATATTTTTTCATAAAAAGTCAAAAAGTTATCTCAAACAACTTTTTTTTTTCTTCAACTTTTTAATCAAAGAAGTCAAAAAGTGTACTTATTTAGGATATCTCAAGCAATCCCTAAATAATATATATATTTTTTGTGTGTGCATATATAGTTTTAATAAAATAATAAGATTAAATTGAGAAACTAATAACCTGCTGACTATAAACTAGTAATTATATTTTCACGAGATTAAAGAAACATACAATTTAATAATATAATCACAGTGAATTTAATCATATATTTCAAAAAAAATATATTAAATTTTTTTTTCTTGATTCAATATTCAATTCTAATTATTGTAATGCATTTTAAAAATTTGTATTATAATTTTTAAAAAGCCCAAATTTACGTCCATATCAGTTCTATATGGGCCATGCTAGGCTCGAAACCCATAAGTTGACATTTTTAAACCTATGTGTAGGACTTGGGCTTTAGAAATAGCACATGGGCCAGTTCGAGCCGTTGACTGGTGAAGGCCATGGGCCTGACAAGTTTTGCCGAGACTCAGGTTTTGTTTAGGATGTTTTCGATTCTTTGTTTATTTTGTTCGGGGTTAAAAAGTCTTTTTTAAGGTTGAGTTTTTATTTTTTATTTTTGGGAGAGAAAAAATAAAATGATTATAATTTATATGTAATATTTTTTATTAATTTTTTAACTTATTTTGTCTTTTTGTAACTATTTTAGCATAACATTTTTTTTATCAAAATTATATTTTAGCTTTTTTAGAGTTCGTTTGGAAAGAAAAAGCCCGAGGTTTTTTTTGTATTATTTTAGCTACAAGAAAAAAAGATTTTTTAATCTAATAAGACAAAACATCATATCCAACTCATAACCATTACATTTTTTCTCTCATAAAAGTCAAAAAGAGCTAAAATAGCCAAAAAAATTAAAAAGTCAAAAAACCAATCCGCATTCCAAATGAACCCTTATTTTCAATAATTTGTTCAAGAATAATTCGTTGTATAAATAAACTAAACTTGAACGCATTTTAAAATTTATTAAATTTGAAAATTAGGTTTAAACAATTTACTAAGGCCTCGTTTGGGAACCAGCCCATTTAGCAAAAAAGTTAAAAAATTACTAAAAATCCTAAAAAGCCAACAACTCATATCAAAAAGTCAAAGATTCTTTTCTCTCTACTTTTTGCACAATTTTTCGTAAAAAATTAAAAAGTCATCTCAAACATACTAATTTTTTTTAGCTCATATTTTAGCCAAACAACAAAAAAATTAATAAATTAGTCTATTTTCAAACGAGGCCTTAATTCGATAGACTAATATATACTATAAAAATCAAACTATTTGAACTCGATTCCTGTTTAATTTGTTAAAAATTTATTTAAAATCAACAAATTATATAAACAAACCAATATTAAAATATATTTTAAAATTACATTATATTTTCAAATTAAATTTAAATAATTTACTACTCAAATCCGCCGTTACTTTAGGGCCCTCTTCGTGTGTGTTGCAAAAATTTTTAATTCCATTTTCTAGTTTGACCAGAACATAAAAATATTAGAAAGGATTTTACTTGAGATAAGAGACAATCAAATAATTTACTACCAAAAAGGTTTTAAGGTCGAATTCCACTACGATAAACATCTAAAATTTTAAAGTTATTAGAGATTTCTCGGATGATTAACTTTGTATTATAATTTTTAAAAAGCCCAAATTTACGTCCATATCAGTTCTATATGGGCCATGCTAGGCTCGAAACCCATAAGTTGACATTTTTAAACCTATGTGTAGGACTTGGGCTTTAGAAATAGCACATGGGCCAGTTCGAGCCGTTGACTGGTGAAGGCCATGGGCCTGACAAGTTTTGCCGAGACTCAGGTTTTGTTTAGGATGTTTTCGATTCTTTGTTTATTTTGTTCGGGGTTAAAAAGTCTTTTTTAAGGTTGAGTTTTTATTTTTTATTTTTGGGAGAGAAAAAATAAAATGATTATAATTTATATGTAATATTTTTTATTAATTTTTTAACTTATTTTGTCTTTTTGTAACTATTTTAGCATAACATTTTTTTTATCAAAATTATATTTTAGCTTTTTTAGAGTTCGTTTGGAAAGAAAAAGTCCGAAGTTTTTTTGACTATTTTAGCAACAAGGAAAAAAGATTTTTTAATCTAATAAGACAAAACATCATATCCAACTCATAACCATTACATTTTTTCTCTCACAAAAGTCAAAAAAACCAAAAAGAGCTAAAATAGCCAAAAAAATTAAAAAGTCAAAAAACCAATCAATATTCCAAATGAACCCTTATTTTCAATAATTTGTTCAAGAATAATTCGTTATATAAACTAAACTTGAACGCATTTTAAAATTTATTAAATTTGAAAATTAGGTTTAAACAATTTACTAAGGCCTCGTTTGGGAACCAGCCCATTTAGCAAAAAAGTTAAAAAATTACTAAAAAGGCTAAAAAGCCAACAACCTATACCAAAAAGTCAAAGATTCTTTTCTCTCTACTTTTTGCACATTTTTTCGTAAAAAATTAAAAAGTCATCTCAAACATACTAGTTTTTTTTAACTCATATTTTAGCCAAACAACAAAAAAAATTAATAAATTAGCCTATTTCCAAACGAGGCCTTAATTCGATAGACTAATATATACTATAAAAATCAAACTATTTGAACTCGATTCTTGTTTAATTTGTTAAAAATTTATTTAAAATCAACAAATTATATAAACAAACCAATATTAAAATATATTTTAAAATTTCATTATATTTTTAAATTAAATTTAAATAATTTACTACTCAAATCCGCCGTTACTTTAGGGCCCTCTTCGTGTGTGTTGCAAAAATTTTTAATTCCATTTTATAGTTTGACCAGAACATAAAAATATTAGAAAGGATTTTACTTGAGATAAGAGATAATCAAATAATTTACTACTAAAAAGGTTTTAAGGTCGAATTTCACTATGATAAACATCTAAAACTTCAAAGTTATTAGAGATTTCTCGGATGATTAACTCTGGAGTTTTGAAATTAATTGAGATACATATGAATTGTTTCGGATATCTGATTATTAAAAAAATAAAAAAATTAAAGAATTGAAAATCCCATCACCTATTAAAATTTGTGATATTATACCGAGATAAGAAAAAGGGAGAAACAAGAAAATTACTGGGGTTGGTGTTAGGTATGGCGCAACATGAAAAATAGTAAATGAAATCAAGAAAGCGACAAAAAGTAATAATTAATAGTACATAACTTTTCCTGTCTTGGTGACAGAGACTGGAGACCCATGCAAATTCACAAGGCTCCTCTTTAAAACCATCGATTCTCGATTTCCTCTCTCTTCAAAAAAAAAAAATAAAAAAAAATAAAAAAACGTAATGATTTCAGGTTCTCTATGGCTTCATTGCAGGGTCATTCTCTGAAAGCTCTTGTTATCTTCAGGAACTACATGTATCCCGGTTAGCTAATTCTCTTATTCTAGTTGCTGCTGTTTTTGTTTGATTCTTGATTGATAAAACTCAAAATCTTTATCTGGGTTTTTCTTAAAATTTGATTTTATGTTGGTTATGTGGAGATTTGAGTTCATGCTGAATTGGGTATTTTGTTTCCCATTTTGTTCTTTTGTTTTGTGTAGAATTGATCAGGACTGTGCATGTTTACCAATTGGAGAATGGGGTGGAAAAGGAAGCTGAGAGAGAGTATGTTTTCCACAGTGATAGCCCCTATGAGGAAATTGGGTCATATAAAGTTCTCACATTGGAGAAATTTCGGCCTTCGGCTCAGTTTGAAGGGCGTGTGAATGGTGTGTGGCTTTGCATTTATGTTTTCGACGCCGATCGACATTGCCCTCCTATTTTGGATGGCATTCCTACCATACTCTCAATTTCTAGGTACCCAATTGCCCAATTGTCTCACTTAGCTATTTTTGTTATTTATTTTTGGTTTTTGATTATATCTTTTCCATTTTATGAATAACCAATTCTTATTTTTATATGCCAGATATTGTTGACAATGATTCTGTTTTTTTGCTCAATTAGATATGCGGTAATCTTGTTGGATTGTGTATGAATGTGTGTGCCGATTACCAGGAAAAAAAAAAAAGTGTATGCAAGAGAGGGAGAGAGAGTACGATATTAGAAATAATTTGTGCCAATCTTGACATGAATTTTTTTTGGGGTAGGTTTTATGATAGTGAATTAAAGTAATCTCTGTTTTGTGTTTTAGTTCATTTATGCTAATTTATTCATGATTTGTGAAAACAAAAACATCTTTAGGTCAACAAGGATTTTATAAAAAGATTGTAGGATAAAATACACTTGGTCCCTAAAGTATACTTTCCGTGTCACTTTGGCATTTCAAATTTCAATTTTGTTGATTTTGTCTTAGAAAGTTTTAATTTGAGTTAAATTGGTCCAATTTCAAACAGTTTTATAAATCGTTGAATAATTATAATTTTTAACTATGGTCCCTAAAGTATACATTTTGCATCATTTTGGTCCTTAAAGGTTTCAATTTTGTCAATTTTGTCGCTCAATATTGTAAGTTAATGTTTCATCAATGTTTTGGGACCAAACTGACAAATTAAAATTTAGGGACAGAAGTGAGAAAAGATGGAACGCATACTATATGTGTATTATATTATCATTCCATTAACTATTTAGGCAATCTGTTTGAAATTGGACCAAATTGACTCATATTGGAAATTTTAAGCACGAAGTTAACAAAATTAAAACTTGGAAGACCATAAATTTTGACATGAAACGCGTACTTTAAAGACCATAATTGTAATTTATCCAAGATTGTAATTTTTAATCGGGTGCTCCATTTGGTTTTGAAGAAATGAGGCAATCAAAAGGAAATCAAAGTGTAATGCTATTTGGTCTGGTTTTGAAGAAATGTGGCAATCAAAAGGAAATCAAAATTCAATGCTACTTGGTCTCATGAAATGCGAAGTAATTGCAATCTATTCAAATGTTATATTGGGCTTAATTGAGTCAAGTTCTTTTTGTCAGTACTCCCAAGTTCCCAACTAATTGAAGTTTTCTTATATTTCCTAGGCAACTGCCCATAGCACGATGTAGTGCTGTGCACATTGTAGCTAACATCATATTGGTATCTGAAAGACACCATTACAGAAAGAGCATGAGTTATGGCTAAAAGATGCAGATATAAATTTCAGAAAGAGCAGAACAACAAAGAACTGTGTCTTTAATTCCCATAATGTGCACAAAAAGCCCCAACACTGCTATTGGGTGGTCCATGTATTCACTTCCAGGTGTTAGAGGTCTCCTTTGAGCTGCTAAGAAAAATACAGGAGTTTAAAACTAGTTTTTTGTGCAGGATGTTGATCTTGAGGAGGATTACGACGAGTCCTAAGTACTAGTCCTCCTGTTGGTGGATACAAATTGTTTTTCCTGAGGCAGCAACTTTAAACTAATTGCTGTATGACCTCTATGAGTGGCAGATGCAATTATAAGAGGTGTGTGCTGCTAAGCGTGCATCAGAGAAGCATTACATGTAATGCTCCATGGTTTTTGAAGAAAATAAAGCCTCCTTGATGCTTTGGTGGCTTTGATTGTGCATGGATTAGAACAAGGTCAAGGGCTCAAGGCAGAGGCGAAGCTAGGGGAGTGCCATGGCCATCCTTGATTTTCTGAAAAGCATGTTTATAATCTTGTGCATGGACCTACTCTCATCATTATAATCGATGACATTTTCCCTTGGCCCCCCTTGATTAAAAGGATGAAAAGAATTGTTTTGGCTTACCTATGAATGAGGTATAGCCTTGTATTTATAATGAAACAATATTATACAATCATAGATTTTATACATACTACCATAATTACAATATTCACTATTTCCTAATTTAACACTACTATAATTATAATATCACTATTTCCTAATTCTAACACTCTCCCTCAAGCTGGTGTGAAGATATTCAATAAACGCAACTTGGCAATAGACGACTAGAGTAATGTTGGGCCTACAGACTTGGTGAACATATCTGCTAATTGCTGAGAAGAAGAGACAAAGGATGGTCTCACAACACCAATCCGAACCTTCTCTCGAATGAAATGTGTATCAACCTCTATATGCTTAGTACGCTCATGTAGGATGAAATCAGAAGACAGCATAATAGCAGACTTATTGTCACAAAACAAAGGCGCAGGAGCAGTCTCCTCAAATTCCAACTCTGCCAAAATAGAACGTAGCCATAGAATCTCACAAGTGCCTTGTGCCATAGCCCTATACTCAACTTCTGCAAAAGATCTAAAAACAACTGCTTACTTCTTACTTTTCCATGATATAAGATGATCACCATAGAAGGTACATAAGCCAGAAGTAGAACACCTATCCATTCTAGATCCTACATAGTCAGCATCAGTAAAACAGGAGAGTCCAGATTGAGGATCAGCTGTGAAGAACAATCCTAAGCCAAGAGAGGTCTTCAAATATCTCAAGGTGTGATGAACTACATCAAGATGTTCTGTACGAAGTACATGCATGAATTGGCTAACCACACTAACTGCAAATGTCAAGTCAGGTCTAGTATTGGTCAGATAGATGAGACGCCCAACAAGACGTTGATACATGCCTGGGTTCTCTAATAAATCGCCAGACTCTGATGTGAGCTTGACATTGGGATCCATTGGAGTAGAAGCAGGTTTACACCCCGACATACTTGTATCCTTAAGTAAGTCAAAGAGTGTACTTCCTTTGAGATAAGGAGATCCCTTGCCGTGAGCGAGCCACCTCAATCCCTAGAAAATACTTGAGATTTTCCAAATCCTTAATATCAAAGGTGTGTCCCAAATCCCATTTTATTTGATCAATACCTATAGAGTCATCACCGGTGAGAATGATATCATCCACATAAACCAACAAGACTATACACTTACCTACGAAATTACGACGGATGAAGCACGTATGGTCTGAATGGCACTGAACAAAGCCCATGGAGATGATGATTGAGCTGAAACGACCAAACTAAGCTCATGGAGACTGCTTCAAGCCATTCAAAGACTTGTGTAGTCAACATACTTTCCCCAAAAACTCCCCCTCAACTCGAAAACCAGGAGGAGGGGCCATATAAATTGTCTCAAGAAGATCTCCATGTAGAAAGGCATCCTTGACATCAAGCTGATGAAAGGGCCAAGAATAGGATGCGGCAAGGGAGATGAGTAGACGAACAAATGCAAGCTTGGCAACAGGGGCAAAGGTTGCACCAAAATCCTTACCAGGAACTTGAGTGAAGCCCTTGGCCACTAAGCGGGCCTTATAACGGTCAATGGAACCATCAGGTAGGTACGTAATAACAAAGACCCATTTGCAACCTATGGTACTCTCGCTAGAAGGTAAAGGAACCAAATCCCAAGTATGATTCTGTTCTAAAGCTGCCATTTCAGTTTGCATGGCCGCCATCCATTTTGGATTCTGAAGGGCCTCGGACACAGACCGAGGAATAGACTCGAACTCAAGCTTGCCAAGGAAAGAATGATATGAGTCAGAAACCCTGGCATATGAGAGAAACTGGGAAATGGGATGATCAGTACTACACAGATAACCCCAACGGTTGGGGGGATGTTGATCTTGAGGAGGATTACGACGAGGAAGGGAACATGATACATGTAAAGGGGAAGAATTACCTGACCCAAGAGCCGGAGAGGTAGCAAGAGGGGGTTGAGCACGAGGGCGGCGAGAGTATACCTGTAAGGGAGGGGAAGGAGGCGAAGGTGGAGGATAGGAGGGGGGGGGACAACCTCATCCGCAATCTTGTCTAAAATGGGGACCGGGCGAACACGCGAAGTATCTGAAGGGGAAACCTGCAAAGGGGGGTTAGGACTAAAAAAAGAAAGATCCTCACAAAAAGTAACATCTAGAGTGTGGCGCAAGTGACGCAACACAGGATCAAAACATCTATACCTTTTAGACGTGGAGGAATACCCCAAAAAGATACAACGAATAGACTTGTTATCTAACTTAATGCGAGTGGGACGACGGTCCTGAACAAAACATGTACACCCAAAAATACGAGGTAAAAGAGGAAAATTGATAGTATTAGGCATAAGAATATGGAATGGGGTAAGGCCATGTAACACACGATTAGGAGTTCTATTAATGAGATAGATAGTAGTAAGAACAACCATGTGCCAATAAGACTTGGGTACACACATACCACGAAGAAGACAACGTATGACAGACATAATATGACGGTTTTTACATTCAACCACACCATTTTGTTTAGGGGTCCGAGGATATGTAAGTTGTTGAAGAATACCCGTTCGATTAAGGTGGGAACGAAACTTGTTGGAGATGTATTCCCCATCATTATCAAAGCAGATGTTCCTAACAACTGTACGAAATTGTGCCTTAACCATTTGCAAAATTTGAACGAATATGGGAAACATATCAGACTTGCGGCGAAATAAATAGACCCAAGTGCACCTAGTGTGATCATCCATAAAAGTCACATAATAACGATGACCCGAAAAAGCAGAAACAAGAGAGGGAGAATGAATAAGGTCAAAAGCACTAGGGCCCCGTGTCATATGTGGTATATAACTAGTACGGATATATTTAGACAACTCACAAGTAACACAATGAAATTTAGAATCCTTGCAAGCTTTATTTAATAAAGGGAAAAGTTGACATAAATATTGAAAGTTAACATGACCTATACGGGCATGCCATAACTCTAAAGTTTAAACAGAAAAAACACAAGATATAGAACTAGGCAAAACAGAGGCCTGAAAACTGGCTAAAGTCGAAGGCTGGTCCGGTGGATCACCCAAAGTAGTATAGCGCGCCGCACTCATATCCCCTGCCAAAAATCTTCTTCAAACTTAGGTCCTGTAAAAGACATGAAGAAGGGAAGAAGATAACAACGCAGTTAAAGGTTTTGGCAAGATGACTAACAGATAAAAGATTATAAGCAAACTTGGGAACATGCAACACAGAAGATAAAGTGATAGCAGGGGATAAAGACACAACACCCTTATGTTAGACAGAAGAGCAAGAACCATCAGCAAGACACACAAATGGGGCAACAATGGTGGGTTCATGAAAGGAAAGAAAAGAAAACTCACCAGTCATATGATCAGTAGCCCCAGAATCCACAATCTAGAATCCATGAAGGACTAGCAGACCTAACATGGAAAGCAGTAGAAGTACCTATAGCAAGGGTGGCAGTAGAGGATGATGGACCAAGAGAACCAGTGGTGAGAGACCCAAGTTGAGCTTGAAGCTGACCAATTTGAGTCTGTAACTGCTGTAGATTCAGGACATTAGGAGGCTCAGAAGCAGGAGTAACTTCCACCAAAGCAGCAGTGCGAGCAGAGCCAGAACCACATGGAGCAGGACCACAAAGACAGGAAAGGCGTTGCCTTAACTCAGGATGAAGTTTGAAGCAATGGGCTTTGACATGTCTAGGCGCATCACAATGATGACAAGTAACAGAACCGGTGGAACTTTGAGAACTAGAACTTGCAGCAAGAGCCATCTGATCAGCAAAAACTGGAGGGACTGAAAGAACACTAGGCTGAACCAATCGCCGACAATGCTTATCACTGTCAATAGTGGCAGAAGCCTCATAAAGAGATGGTGTGGGTGGTTTGTTTAGAATCTGAATTCGAAGAGATTCAAATTCAGAGTTTAAACCCATGAGAAATTGATAAGTGTGCTGGCGAGCAAGCCTCTTGGATATAAGGGAGGCTGCTGTTGGTGGAAGGTCAGTCAAAGGCTCATATTGAGCAAGTTCCTCCCAACGAGCCTGAAGATATCCAAAGAATTCAGCGACAGAAAGGCCAAGAGAGAACTGAGAGGCCCGGGCTATATCCTGGTAAAGCTCGAAGATACGGGCATCATTGTGAGCATGAGTGTACATTTGTGACAATGCTTGCCACAAACTTGGAACTGTATCGCAATAAAGGAACATATAATAAATCTGATCTTCCATGGAATTGAACATCCATCCCAATATAGTTCAGTTATCGATATCCCACTGAGCACGTATAGGGTCTGTTGCAGCTGGTGGGGTAATAGTAGATAAAAGCCAATGGGCCTTCCCCTTTCCCCCAAGATAGAGTTTAAGGGAATGGCTCCAAGCAGCAAAATTTTTCCCATTCAACACCACACTCGTAATACGATGAACAGGAGTGTGATGAGAAAGAGAAAAATCAAAACCAACGGGAATAGGTTTGGTGGGTACATCAAAAGAGACAATAAGAGATGGCTCAGTCATTGTGGAAGAATAGGGGTTGAAAAACACACAAAATCACAGCAACAATGGCTGAAATAATGCAAGTAGCTGGAAAAAACTCAATGGCTTATCCAAATAAATACTACCGAACAAATTCAGTAGCCCAATGAATCAAGAGGACAGAAAAAAAGGTGCCTAAAACACCTGCACAACACCCTGAGAAGGGGAAAAAGGACCCCGGACCACCTTAGAGGAGTAGCTGAAGCACACAGGACCAGAACAAAGTCTGGTCAGCAGCAAACAGCACCTCTGTAGGAGTGTAGGAGACCTGCCGAGGGGAAAACAGGGAAGAAGAAGTGCTGTTGGGTGGTCTAGAAGGTGTGGGTAGTGCTGTCAGTGGCTGAGAGAGGAAAAAGAAGGCGAACGGTGGTGATAGGTGGGACTGCGTGGTGCCGACAGAGGGAGAGGAGGGCTAGGGTGGCTGATCTTTGGCTCTAATACCAAAAAGGATGAAAAGAATTGTTTTGATTTACCTATGCATGAGGTTTTGGCTCTAATACCAAAAAGGATGAAAAGAATTGTTTTGATTTACCTATGCATGAGGTATAGCCTTGTATTTATAATGAAACAATATTATAAAATAGGAAACAAAGATAAAAAAGGCATTAAATTTGTGATTGACGCAATCACCGATTTTATACACACTACCATAATTACACTATTCACTATTTCCTAATTTAACACTACCATAATTATAATATCACTATTTCCCTATGAAGCACGGATACTTCAAAAAGGGTGACGTATCCGTATCGGATACTTATCGGATACCGATACTCCTCGGATACTCGCGGATACGTATCGGATACTTTTTAAAAGTATCGGATACTTCTTAATTAATTTTTTATTAATTTTGAAGTATCGGATATTCGAAGTTACATATTACTTATAATATTTTGTTTAGTTCTTTGATAAGAGGAATATAGTGAGAGTTAATGTAATAGAATTTGTCAAATTGATGTATCCTTGTTGTCTCTCTCACTTCTCTCTCGTTTTCTCACTCTCTCACGTTTCTTCTCTCCGCTCTCATTCTTTTTTTGATGTTGGCATGTAAGGATGATGTTTAATTTGTATTTGCTTTTGCTTTTGCTTTTGCTTTTAGTTTTGGATGTTTTATGAATGTTTGAGCACTTTTAGATTAATAGGAATCCCTCTCTTTATTTAGTAATTTACTTTAAGTTTTATTTTCATGCATATTACATTATTAAAATTATAATTTTTTTTTTTTACGAATGTATCCCCGCTATACCCGTATCATACTTTTTTAAGTTTTGACGTATCGCCATATCCACATCCCCATATCACCATATCCGTATTCGTATCCGTATCCGTGCTTCCTAGGCTATCATTGATGACTTAAAAAAGTATATTTGCAAAATTTTTATTTAAGAATAGTTTTTTGGCTTTAGCTAAGGTCTTGTGATATTCACTGATGAAGGGGAACAAGTTGAAGCTATTGACCTTGAAGACTCTTAGTTTTATAGGAATCTTTCTTCTTTATCAAGTTGTCTTTTGCTTTAGGTTTTATTTTTATGCATACTGCATTACTAAAAATTGTTAAAATAATATTTTTTACGAACGTATCCCCGCCGTATCCGTATCCTAGTTTTTCAAATTTTGTCGTATCACCGTATCCGTATCGTATCGTATCCGTATCCCGTATCTGTATCCGTGCTTCCTAGCTATTTCCTAATTCCAACATGATTTTGGGGAAAAAAAATTATATGGTATAGTGCAAAGACGTTATTTTGGAAAAACATTTATATGGTATAATGCTAACACTTTATACTGGCTTAATATAACTCATGCTTTGATGTATAGAGTTTGTAAGGATAACTTTAATCAAGAGACATATTACTATGAAGTGGTGTTTGTTTTGAGGGACTGAGCCATGGGATTGGACTAATAGTCTGTTGTTTGGTTCAAAATTTTTGCACCGGACTATTAGTTCCAAATCTATTGGACTATTATGTCTTACACTATGTTTGGTAACCTAAGAGAGAAAAGAAAAGAAATAATTACTTAAGTTATAAGAGAAAAGAAAAGAAATGATTGTGATTTTTCTCCTTTTTGTTTGGATAAGGAAGAAATAAAGAAAAGAAATGATTGTGATTTCAAAATTTTGTTTATATTTTATTTAATTTCATTATTTAAATTTTAATAGATGTTTTATTTAATTTCATTATTTAATTATTATTATTTTTTAAAATAAATTTATTTAAAATTTTAATTAAAAAAATAACATAAGTTTTTATTGATATTTTATTTATTTAATTTATTAATTTTTAAAAAATAAATTTATTTAATTGTGTAAAAAATATAATAAAATAAAATTTTATTTAATCTAGCTAAAAATAATTAAAATATTAAAGATATGTTTAATATTGCTATTACTTACTATATAATTGAAAAGGGTAAAATAATCATTTGAACATTTATCCTTCTCCATAATATCCCAAACAAACATATGATTCATATCCTATTCAACCAAATAGTCCTTTCCTGACATCTAATCTCATGACTAAACAAACATGGGATATAAATCCAGTACAACCAAATAGTCCGGGAACAACGTATCCTAGGACTAACAGTCCGGTGGATTTCAATTTCTTAGTCCTGGGATTTCAATTTCTGCTTATCTAGTCCGTTTAAACAAACATGCCCTGAATGTATACTTGACATGAATTCATAAAATAACTTTTTGATGGTTTTTTCCCCTATCGTATTCATAATTTTATATATATACTAACGTTTATTTTTTTTTTACTTATTAAACTTCTGTATGAAACTTTTTATAAAACCCTGGCTTTGCCCCTGGTTCAAGGGCTGTTATTCAATAAACACAACTCCATTATTCTTGATGAATCTTGCCCTACCAAACTTTTTGCAACGTATCTTGCTCTAGGAGATAATTATGATTGCTTCACTCATGTTCTTAGTCTTCATCATAGAATGCGAAGATATCTTAATTATAACTTCTTAATGATACTCCTGCTTCATTGTTTTGGGTAATTTTGTCTTCTAAATACTTTGTTTTAAGCTTCTAATATAGAAAGACAAGCCTGTGTTGGTCACTGTGCTAGTGTAGTTTAGACTTTGCCTTCTTCTCTTACAAGGTATCTTAATTCGCCATGGACAAAAGGAGTCCTTTTACCTGTGATGCTATTGAGTTCTCTCTGCATTTGTCATGGTAAATGTGTATATGTGCATGTCATCGACACTGTCTTAAAAAGTTTCCCTGTTCTGTTTTTGACTTTCTTCTTTATAATTTCTCAATTACAGCTTGGCAGGTTTTGGCAGAACTAACATTTAAAATAAAAAATTGTAACAATAAAAGTAATTTTCCATATCACGCACTTCAATTTCCTACCGCATAGCTCTTGAATGATGTTCTAGGCCCTAAAATATAAGTAGTCTGCACTAAACTGAAGCTGGGATTCCAATAAAAAATGATTGGTTGGGTCAGGCTTAGGCATAAACAAGGTTGAGGCATGTGGCTAGGGCATGAGTCCTGTCCTGCTTGTTTGTCAAAACAAGATGCCTTCATGGTCTTAAATTTTCACTGAAATGTTTGGGTCTCTCTGATAGTTCCAATACTTCGAGTACTAATTACTCATGTTTGACCTTTTAAAATTAAATTTTCTTTAAATATATCAATTGATTTATATTTGCTAATTATTGGACCTTTATATTACTGTTAACATTGACATTTGTTTCCTGCTTGCCACATTCCCAATTGACTCCTTTATGGTATACATTTCACCTTTCAGGAATCCTAAGCTGGCGTCAATTCCAACATTGGCCAATGACCTTCAAATCATTTTCCAGTTCAACCACAGGATGAAAGATGGAGAGCAATTGCAAATTCCACCCAAGGAAACTAGCATTGGGAACAGGGGCGGAGCATTTCAGTTAAAGAGTCAGCGCATCTTCGCTCTGGATCTTAACTCTGTTCCGAATCCAGAATTAGATAATGAAGAAAGTGATGAAGCAACAGGTTAAACTACATAGCTTCCTATTTTCTAATTATTGCAAGTACATACTTTTCTCTATTATGCAAATCCTTCAATATTTAAACCTGAAATGCATTTCTTTATAGCATCAGAGTGAAAAATATGCAATGCCCCAAATTTTGGATTGCATTAGAAGGCTAGAACATGAGATGGGCAATGATATTTATTTATTTTTGATACAATTTCCCCTATAATTCAATATCCTAGGGTTAACAATGTGTTGAGGAACAAATTTGGTTCAATACTGGATAGAAACTAATCATAACCTAACAGTACACATAAGTGCATACCATGTAGAAGGTGACTTCTCTTCACCATGTTGTTCTTGTGTCTAAAAAGCTATTAATTTGGAAGCCAATTCTTTATACAAACAAGGTGATAAATCCGGGAAAGGGACTAATGATGTTCTTAGTTGTTTTGCAGGAAGATATCTGTTGTGGTTTCTCTTTGTTTCCTAAATCCTACCACATTTGTTAATTATTAGAATAGAAATTTGCATAAATATACATGCACATTATAATAGGCAATAGTTTCTGTCCCCAAAGAGTCTTGCCTCAAGGAATACGATATGCAAATGCCTAAGGGCTTAAGCTTCAAGTGAAGGTCTCATGACAAATAGGTTTTCAAGCCAAAGCATAATAAAGGGTGTGCCTTTTGACACCTTAGCTTATGAGCCCTATGCCTCTTGTGTCGATTTTTACATAATTTTTTTGTTCCTCTAAATTTAAGTAACCAACAACTTTTTTTTTTTTGGTTGTAATTTTTATACCGATAACATTTTCACCACATGTCTTTTGTATTAACCAAGTTTCTTTGACTGAACAATCCTATGCTTGTTTTTGGACATCTATCACAATTTTCATATAAATTAACCAATGCTGAAATATAACACATTTCAAATCCATTCTGGTATATGCTCTTAAAATACTTACTAGTAAAAAAAAGCTAAGAAATGTTTCTTATCTACTGCTATTTACTTATTTCTAAGAATTGTATTTACTATCTCCCTCTCTCTCTCTCAATTTATAATTTATATGTGCGAAGCAATTGCTGAATCACCTATACTCACTGATGCATGTATTTGTATAGAAAAAATTATTGACAAAAGTGGCATTCTTAACCAATCAGCTCCATGTTATTAGTTACTTGTCTCAACGACATTGAAGTCCACCATACTTAGAAGGACCTGAAGGGTTCTTTATGCATGAGATTAGACATAATACATCACTCTCTTTATGCATGAGATTTGGCAACTTGAAGTTTTAGCCAAAAAGTCAAAAAGTCACTATAAGCTGTCATATTACTCTCTTCTTTTCTGCACATCTTTTCGTAAAAAGTCAGAAAGTTACTAAAATTGCATGTTCCCAAACCAAGCAAATTTTCTTTTTCTGCAGGAGGTTTCTTGCTTTTTATATCTGTGTGTGTGTGTGTGTGTGGAATGGAAGGTGGAGGGAGATTCCAATATTCGATAACTGTATTAGTTAATAGATGTTTTGCCTTTTACGATTATTAAATTGTCAGATGACTGTCACCAAAAGAGCAATCTATGTACATTGTCGTTTTATTCTGATTAATATAGATTAATTTTATTAACTCTCTGTTTCTTCAATGTTTAGTTATAAATGGTCATCTTGCCCTAAATGATCTGGGCCAATAGGGAATGCCCAATTGATTGAGCCCTTTGATCCAATCAAATAGAAAACCCCAATATATTTTTCATTCATAAATCCAAGTGTGGACCATGCATCAAGCCATTAAAAAGTTTGTCACTTAACTTCCTTTTGGACTTCGGGGAATTCTATCTTTAAGTGGGTTCCACTTTTGTTGTTAGCTATACATTGGTTGTCGGTGTGTGACATGTAGGCTTTTGCTTGAGATAATCTTGTTAAGGTTATGTATTTCGTATTTTCATTTTCCTTTTGTATGAGGATGCCTTATCCTCGCTCCTTTTTTTGTTTTATCAATAAAATCTTTTGTTGATCAAAAAAATATACGACATCAAGCCATTAAAAAGAATGGTTGTGGTAGGTAGTGTTTAAAACTTACATAAATACGTTAAGGGAAATGCTAACCACTTGGTATATGTATAAAGTGTATTGAAATATGTGAAAAATATATAGAAATATATTAAAGTATATGGGAATATGTGAGATGGGTATTAGAATTCTAAATTTTTTTGGCATGATTTGGTCCTTAATGAATGGCTAGTGGGTGGTCATTAAGAGAACTCACATTTTAAAATGTTACAACATTTTGACAACTTAATAATAGAACAATATTAATATCTGAATTTTTAACAGTTGCATATGTGGAGGGCTTTGTTGCACAAAATGTTGGGCTCGACTCCCAAAGATTAGAGCTTAATGGATGTCAGAGTGAACCCATACGTTATTAAGATCATATAGGTATACTCTCTTAGAAAAGGTGAACAAGTTAGTGAAGATGCTTAGGTTAGTAGATAAAAGAGATGGCACATTGCTTTCATTTTTTGACGGTATGAAATGTTTCTGAAACTTCCTTTAAAGTCACCGAACTCTAGTTTCATATTTGATCTCCATTAGTTGAATCATGGGATGGCTACTTGCCTCACTCTATGGACAAGAATAAGTTAGCATGAAACTTCCTTAATTCGTCTAGCTCTAATTGCATGCCAGAATTAAAAACCTTGCGGTATGTGAATGAGTAAAAACCTAATGATCAATATTGGCTCCTTAAATTAGTTGGAGCAAAGCTTCGTTTGGTTGAGTTATATATTACAATTTCAATTTCAATAAGATGGGTTCTATATAGAATTTAATGCGAAAATTAGTGTTAGATCACTAATTATTGCAAAAGCTTAAATTGTTAGGAAATGGGACAAACAAAGTATATCAAACTCTCCAATCGTCTTGCATCTGGGCATGTGAACATCCATACATACAAAGAAGAAAGAATGCAAATGATAGATGAAAGAATGCAAACGGGGAAGCAATGCAAATAGAGAGACTTAAATCCAAGATGTCCTAAGCTGAGCTCTAATACCATCTTACACACTCTTGGGTAGAACTCAACCCCAAAAGCTAGTTGTTTAGCTAAGGGTGCCCTTACACTTACATAATGCACATTACTTTTGTGTAACGTGCTCACTTGGTAGCACTTGCTGCGTGCAGACCAAGGACATGCACCCTACCCATCACAGTTAGAAAGCTGTTAAATCTGTCCATGTGTTACCTTATATTGTCTTGATGGTTTACAGGAAGGTGTTTACATTATTTTCGGTAATGAATGTGAAGCAAGTCTTGCTATAGAGTGAAGCTACCTAGATTGTCAGCTTACTTAAACCAAAGGACAAAAGAATCAGCTACTCAATGATGTTGCTTTCTACATTGCTTTAACTCCTGATGCTCGAATCCTTCTTGAATAAGAGTAGGAATTATTTTTGTTATTTTATTTAATAATATTTTTGCATTATAGTTTTAGTACCATGATTAATCTTGTAATCTCATAGATTGGGTGCAAGATTGCAGGTATTGTGGAGAAGAAAAAAAAGAGGGCAGCAACCAAAGATATATCAAGGCTTGCTTTAGCAGATCTTGCGAAATACTTTGATCTTCCCATAGTGGAAGCTTCAAAAAATTTGAAAGTTGGACTCACGGTACTCAAGAAAAAGTGCAGAGAATTTGGCATTCCTCGTTGGCCACATAGGAAGATCAAATCCCTTGACAGTCTCATTCATGATCTCCAGGTTTGTTCTTTCCTTCTCTTTCTTTTGACTTTGATGCTCTGAACACTATGTTATGAATAAATTGACAATTTTCGTGGATGATTGCTTCTCATTGTTTAATGTGGCTTATTTGGTTGGAGTGTAACAGGTGTGTATTCCAAGGGATGTCTCATTCGATTTTTTGGCTGGAGAGACGGGTGTGTATGGTCTTATATAATTGGGTTACGGGGTTGGTTGATCCAGATGTTATAGCTTATGTAGATTTTGTGGAGGATTTTATAGCTTACCATTTTTTCCTTAGGGGTTTGAATTTTGTATTCTTTGCATCATCTTAATAATTTTCTAATAAATTTATGCTTATTTATCAAAAAAAAAAATGTTTGTTTTATATTTTTTTTTCTTTGATTTTCTCCAGAAGAGAAATTCTAATGCACTTTTACGAGGCTTTAAGTTGTACTCGGCATGTGCCTCCCGGACTATTTGTAGTTGCATTGCACGGGTGATTCTAGGTAGAGATGAAAAATATTAAATTAAGGCATCCATCCACTTTGAGGCACCATTCATCGAAATTTGAGAATATTTCTGTTCAAAATAATGCTAAAGATAAAGAAAACAAAGTCTACTGCAAATCTGGATAAGTAGCCATCCTGTCTTTGAATCAAATCAAAACTGTTAGATGAAATTCTGAAGTTCCTGTCTGCTACTTAGTTATAGATGATTGTAGGGAAAACTGTTTAATAATATTTTACCTCATCTAAAAATAAAGTGAACGGTTCATTTCTATAGGGTGTTTTGCTTGGTTTGAGTTTTCATATTCAAGTGGTTATTAACTTATAAACAAATCTTGTGAATAATTTTGAAAGACAATTTTAGTGTAGCATCATCATCACATAATCTGCAATATTTGCTGCCGTTGGTAAGTTCTATTTTTAAATCAAGCTCTGAGTGAGTTTCTAAAGTTAATCCATAGGCATGTGATTAAAGCAAAGCATACAATACAAGCCTACATATTCACATCCATACAAAGAAAACCAGTAGTTTTATGAAAAAGTACATGCAGGCAGAGGTAGAACAGCAACAACAGGAGGATGAGGCTGCAGCCATGGTAGTTGCAAAGAGGCAAAAAATGTTAGAAAATGAGAAGGAAAGCATAGAGAAGAAGCCCTTCATGGAGATTCAGAGGGAGACCAAGAAATTCAGACAAGATATATTCAAGAAGAGGCACAGAGCTAGAGCTCTTGAGAATCAGATCAGAACCATGCCCCTATTCTAGAGCATCGAGCAGTAAATATAACGGAAGCGAGGACTTATATTGGGAAACTGTAAGAACACTGACTTCTTATATTACTCTGCTTCTAATTTTAATTGTGGCCTTTCAAATATCTCTTCTACAGTTTCTGTTTTTGGCAATTTTGGCATATAATTGACTGTTTGTCCATTGTTTCCATTTATGTTTATATATATATATACATTTTAGGGTTCTTATCCGCTTTTTCCTTGAACAGTCTCTTTTATGTGCTTTTGAGTTTTGACAGCATGTTGTTAATCCTGGTGACTCTGTTCAACCTTCCCACAATTCAACAATTTGTTTATGGATTGACGTTATAGACCATTTGAGTATAACCTAACCCTATCCCCTTTTTCTGTGAGTTGCACAGAAATTTGGCTCTTAAACATGGATGGAACCCAGCTGGGAGGTTGAATGTTTGTTTAAATAGTTTTGATGCCATGTGGACAAACTTGTAATTTCCTACTACTAGAGAATTGAGGTCTGCATGCCAGTTGAATGATTTTTTTTTTTTTTTTTGGGGGGGGCTCTTCCATCGGTTTAGTTTGGTACATGTTTGCATCCTGCTTTTAATACCATTTTAGGAATTGATGTTCTTCCTTTTGATCCCATTCTCTCTCTCTCGGTCTTTTTTTTTTTTTTTTTTATCTCTTAAAGTCAAATAAAATTCAATGCCACGGTTGATTTCATGCTGGATCACTGTTTTATTGGTGATTTTGTGGACCCCTCATCAGTCCACTTGTTTTGGCCAAAGAGAATGCCCACCAAGGTAAGGTCAACTTCTGGTCAAGAGGCTCTCATCATTATTGATTTCCATTTCTGTATTACTTATCATCCTCTCTGGTCTTCTCTCTATGTTCCTGCAGTCCTACTTCATCATTAAATATGGTTTGTGGTTCATGACTAGAAAAACTTAAGTTTTAGCCAGGAACACATTTGTCCTTCCGTTGAAAGATTTAAGGGTTCCTTTCATTCTTGGACTTTTCTAATTTTATTTTAAGTGGGCAAGGGTAAGGGCGTGGAGCAATTGAATTTTCTCATATGAACACAAGCAATGATGAGTTTTTTTTATTTGTGGTGATGATCTTTTTTTATATTATCCTTTTAGTGGTGGTCCAAATTTCAAGTTTAGTAATTTCTTGTATAGTTATATTTCTGTTGGGTCGTTAGTTTGATGAAAAAATCATTAATAATTGGGGAATTTTAAGGAAATTTATGTTAGTCGCGCCAAAGTTTTGTTGGAATGATCGGTAATCTTCGAAATGGAACCTCATTAAAATTTCATTGTATAACTGGTCAAACAATAAAAGGTCATCCATAGGCATAGAAACTGAATTGTGCACTCAACCGGAAGGGCTAAACCTTGCGTGTAACTCGAAAAAACTTGAAGCAATGATGCTAACTGAGGCTGTCATATAGAGCTTATTGCATATAACCAAAGAGATGTGAATCATCTTATTTCTCTCGTGTATGCATTTGCAGGAACCTTATGACGCACTTGGGAGTCTGGCAAGTTGAGGACCGACTATAAGAGAAGCGAATCAGTGTGTGGATGCCCCAGCTGCAGAGGGCTGTAATGATTACATTTACTTGTGTTTCTTTTTCAACATGTATTATCAACTGCTTGACGTAGATGCTACAATACAATGGTTTTATACTTCAGAACAAGAGTTGTTTGTAGTTAGTTCTTAATGAAAATCTTTTTTCTAGCTGAAAAAGAAATAAAGCATTGTCTGAGGTCTCGTTTGTTGTGCAGTCTATTCCATTTCTTTGCATGTTAATTATTTTTAGTACTGTACGGGGAGGAAATGTTCGTCCCCGTCCGTACTCTGTTCGTCTAAGCTCCTTGTCTATCCGATCAACCTGAGAACACAACGGCGGTGAGCTGCTCGGTGGTGTGTTGCCGGAAAACCCCTCCAACGGTCAAGTTAGCACACCCTCAGGGAGAGAGAGGACGAGAGAGATATAGCACAATGAGTGTTTCTTACCAAATGATGTTCCATCCTGCGCATGGGGGGAGGGCAGTCATGCTTATATACTTTCTGCGCTCAACTTTGCACCCAGTCTCTTGACACGTGGAGTTGCTCTCTCATCTGTCAGCACAAATCCAGCGAACACCATCTAACCAAACCGCCAGACAACATTAGCGGGAACTCGGCAGCCTGGCGACATCCTCCTCGGCCTTCCACAATCGTGTTGTGTAACGAGTCCGAGTGCTCCACTCGCCGAGCTCCATAACAGCCGAGCTCGGTAGCATTCCGGCAGAGCCGAGTTCAAGACAGGTCGAACCGGTGAGTAGAAGGCCTTCCCCGCCAAGCTACACGTGCGAACCATGGAACTCGGGTTGGCAGGCGATCATCTCGGCCAAGTAAGCTCGGTCTAAACAGGGGACTTGGACCTCAAGCCTGGGCCTCGACCGAGCAAGACCAACTCTAGGGAAGCCCCAGTTAGCTCGGCCTAAACAGGGGGCTTGAGTCTCGACCGAGTAAAACCCACTCTGAACAGGCCCAAGTTAGCTCGGCCCAATCATGCTCGGCCCTTTCCTGTCTAGCTTCTACCACGGCCCAAAGCCAGATTATAAATCTCCCTCTCAAGTACGATTACCCCCCGGTGAAGTGGGTTTTGGTGGTCGTCTCAAAACATAGGTTTATGATGCTTAAAAGATGGTTTAAACCTTTGAGGTTGACATTGGCTTAGTTCTCGGAGATCAAGAATATGTGACTTTTGCATGAAATGCCTGATTCCAGAAATCATTTTTCACGCTTTAAGATGAAGTTAGTCCATTTTATTTTCTTAGAGAAGGCCTGTTTGGTTTCGTTTTTGTTTTCTTCATTTACGTTTTTCGTCTTTGTAGAAAGAAAAACAATGAAAAGGTTGAAAATGGTCATCATTTTGTATGGGTTTTTATTGTTGTGGGGAGCAGTTTTAAAAAATTTGAAAACAAATTATTGGTATTTCCTAAAAAATGGGTTGTTTTCTGATTTTTTTAATTTTTATTTTTGAAAACAGATTTTGAAAATAGTTTATCAGATAAGTTTTACTCATTTTTCTAAAGAAATGAAAACAGAAAACGGACAAAATACCAAACATAGTTTGCCCAGCAAACAAGTTATAGATGATAGACTGTCCATTAAAATTTCAGTTACTCAACAATTTCAGTTTCATGGTGGTGAGTATATAAAGTCATGCCATCTTTCTTCTGGTCTTTTGGGTTGACTTTGTGTTTGTCCTCCCTATTAAAGGGTTAAATTAATAATAGACCTAGACTTTTGAGGATTGATGTCAAAAGCAACCTCTGCAATTTCTACTACATGTTTTGTTTTGTTTGGATGATTGGGCTAAACAGTCATAGTTTTTGATTTGCGAACATTCTTAGATGCTACTTCCTATGATTTTCCACGAATCTTATCTATTGGATTGTGATATGTATGTCTGGTGTGACCACTAATATTCCAAATCAACCCATAGATTTTATTACAATTCAATGAATGAGTAGGCTCACCTTCTTGACCAACTCAATTTTCATTGGCCTGCTAAAAAGAAAACCACCCTTGGATTTTCTTATTTTTTAGCATATGATATTAGGAAAATCGAAACTCAATTGAAAATGTTTCTGTAATTAATAGAAAATAAGTTTATTTAAGCGAAAATATTTTTTACTTTTAAAAGGTGAATAGCGTTTTCCAAACTAAAGTATAATTAGTGTCACCACACTATCACTGCTATCATTGCCTCCACCACCGTCACCACTCCACCTCCACTTCTAATCTGCTGTCACCACTATCATTAATACAATCATTAGTATATTAGTTTTAAGAATGCAACTAAATATAAAAAAAATATTAAAACATATTTTTTGCCAAAACAAGAGATGAAGGGTTTTGGAGCCCCTTCTCTAGAAATAGTAGAAAACTTGGATATAACCAGTGAACTGTTTTCAAGTTTATTTTAATTTTAATTTTTTTTTTTTGGTTTGAAAATAACATACTTTCTAGAAAATATTAACAAGAAGTTTTAAAATTATCAACAAAATTGCTAATGATCTGTGTTGATTAAATCAACAAAAAAATGTTTTTATTTTAAAAAAAAACTTGTGAAATGAAAATGAAGAAATGCAGAAGATACATCAAAACATTCAAAATAAAAAGTAAAAAATTGTAAGCGAGAGAAATTGAGAATTGGTCATATGGAAACCGGGTAACGATTGCTTCATTATTATAACTAAAATACCGTATTATTATATGTGCTCTGGAGACAATGTCTCAATAGTTGGCTATCATGGTAGATTTGAACAAGTCATTTGCAAATAATAAATGTGGAAAATTCATCTTCTTATATAGTTAATTTTTTGTTTTTATTATGAGTAGTAACTACCTTCCACTGGTAACAACCATCTTTGGCCACAACCTCTTATCAAAAATCACTTTTGGCCACTACCTCTAATGGCCAACAACCACCATCGGCCACTACCTCTATCCATTCACAACACTTTCTGTCACTTGTTTCGCTTTGTTTTCAAAATGTTATTAAAATATATGCGTATCAAATATGTTTTTGTTTTTGCTAAAAATAAAGCTAAATATGTTTTATGTTTTGTGTAATTAAAAAACTATTTATAAAGTGTAAAAGTTGTCAAATGACACCTTAACAATCTTCTTTTAATTTTTTTTCCCTTTCTCCTTTTCCCTCTCTGAAAACCCCACTGATCACTACTCTTCCAACAGTTCACAAGACATATTTTATTGCTTTTGATAAAAACATGTTTCTTAATATACTCTAAACTGAAAATTGGGAAACATTATAAAATGTTATCTTAGTTCTCTTTTTAACGGAGATATTGGGCGCTTAATATATTGAATGTTAAGGTTTTGACTTGAGTGATTGCATATTATTAGAAGAATACACATCAATTTCAGACCTAATTTTCCATGAAAATGGCTTTTTGCATATAGTTGATCTTCTTCTAACAGGCTTCTGTTTTCCCATTTGACTTTCCAACAAATTTCCTCTATCAAACAAACAAGTTGGTATTAATCACATAAATAAAATAATAACAATAAAAAGGTAAATTACAATTTTCGCTTTCAAATTTTCACCTGAATTTTACTTTGCTCTCTTATCTTTTAATTGTAATAATTAAGTGTTCAGAGAAAATCTAATTACTAGTAGTAGTATACTAGTAACGATATTAAGCTCAAAAAGCACACATTAACATTACGGAAAGCGTGTGCTAAGAGAACTTGAAAGTAGTTATGTGAATCTATTTGGAGCTTATTGTATAAAAAGCTACAAGTTAACTTTACAGGAAAGTTGCCAAACAAACTTACAATTTTAGAAAAACAAAATGAATGTAACTTTCAAGCAACTATTAGATTCTCACTATAGGGGGAATGTAAGAGTTTTCTGATGAAAATTTCAACGGTAGGTTTGGGGATGGCCTTTAGATCCCAAAAAGCTAGCGAAGAGGAGTGGTGGTTACGGGAGGAGCAACGATGGTTGCATGAGGAGCAACTTTGGTTACGGGAGGAGCAAATAAGGCTGTGCAAAATACCGCTCAATTCACTAAAATCATACCGATCCACATCAATCTGCACTGCTCTATCCACTAACCGCGGTTTAAACTTTAAATTTTATAATCTGCTTTCAAAATCACTCCTCTCTACTATAGTTAAATACATATATTTTTTTAATCTATAATGAAATATCAAAGTAAAAACGAGTGTGAGAGAGATTTAAGATGTGAAATTTATTACAAATTAGTAGTTATATATATGAAAAATAATATATAAAATTAATTTGTGTTATATATGTGAAAAATATTATGCAAATTAGTGTTATATATTATGCAAAGGCTTGATAATTGGTTTGAATATTTTTTAATCCGTCAATTCGTTCAAAACCGCTTAAATCGCAATTTATCAATCCACCAATTCGCTAATCCGCCATTTGGTTTATAATTTTATTCTTAAACTACCCAAAGCGCACTGCGCACACCCCTAGTAGCAAAGATGGCTTAGGCAAGAGACATGGTGGTGGTTCGAGCGAGGGGTTCTCTTAAAAGAAATTTCGGATCTCAAGCAAAAATTGAAAGCGAATGATAATCAAACTTGGGATGGAGGATCAATTTCGATGGTGACCTCAGTGGAGATGAAGGAGGCGGTGGAGAGTGTATCGATTGAGGACAAAAATAAGAGGGTGGTTGAAGATCTAGAGGGGTATGATGGAAAAGGAAGGAAAGGTTGCATCAAGGTTGGTGACGGATTTTCAACAAACAAGTTTGGGTTGGAGCGTGATCGAAATCATCGACGGCGGACGGCGGTGGAGAGTGTTTTGATGGAGGTTAAGAATGGAAGGGTGTATGACGGCAAGGTTGGTAATGGATCGTCAACAGTCGAGTCTGGGTTGAAGTGCGTCGGACATGTTCGATGATGGATGGGTTTTGTAAGCAAAACATATGCGACAGTTGTGTCAGAAATGCGGCACCAATTTTACCCAAGGTAAGAAATTTGGGCCGTGTTTGGTACAGCTTTCAAAACACATTTCCACATTTAGCATCGAGTGCGGCGTTTGTTTACGGTTTTCAAAACACATTTCTACACTTGCGTTTGAAAATTTGTGTACCCGAATGTCCCCTCGGACGTCCCCAATTTTTTATGAGTTTTGAATAGAATTTTGGATTGTGTTTGGTTATGAGTTGCAAGTTTTTGTATAAAAATTATGTCACATCACTCAATTCAAAAACTCTTTTCAAAATTTATTCACCAAACAATTTTTCTATGCTTAAGTCATAATTTCAAAACTCACAAACTCATAATACAACTCATATTCTTAAATCATATTTACAAAACTCTACCAAATGGAACCTTGAATTTGAAATGGTGAGTGTCAAGAATAGGTGGCCTTATAATAGGGGAGTAGGGGGGTTAAGTTTAGACCAAACTTTTGGAACAACCAAGAACAAGAATCCAAGTTTTGGGTGTGTAAACTGAAAAAACCCATTCAATCACGGTCAGCTTTTTCCTCTAATATTAGTCCTTTTACAAATAAAGTGGTAAAATCGAAGGACATAAATTCATTTTTTAAAGAAGACCCATCACATATTAGATCTTTCAAATAGGAGGAGAAACCCAAAATTTTAGATTTGCATAATCGATATGAGGTGCTGGCTAAATTTTCAGAGAGTTACTCTAATAGTGAGGTTGAAAACAAGGTAGGTGGTGTTTGCAGAGATTCATCTTGGATAAAAGATTTGGGGGATAACACATGTACGAAAAAAGAGTTAGGTGGGTTTGCAAAGTTCAATTCATGTAGGAAGGAAGAATTGGATGGGTTTGCAAAATTCAATATTTCTATTTCGTCAAGTTGTCGAGAGCAAAGTAAAATCCGAAAAGATGTTTTGCAAAAGGGTGAAATTTCCAAGCTTGGGTTACCAGTTGTAGAGATGAAGGTGTACCGAGGAGTAATAAGTGGGGAAATTACAACAACAAAAAATGAAAGCTTGAAGAAACAATTCAAAATGAAAGATCAATGCTCTCAAAGTGAAAGTACTTTGGAGAGCTTAAACAATTTTTGGTTGAAATAAACCACACGTGTGTTGGGTGTAGTACGAGTTTAAGCTTTATTTTGGGTGTTGTGTTTATGTTCGTTGGCTTCTTGCCAACCAAGTATTGTATCGAATTGGATTTAAGTTATTTGGCTTTTCCAAATTGATACTTTTTCTTCTTTCCCTTTCTTTCTTGTAATGTTTTATTTATCTAATAAAATATTACTTCTTTGCTAATTAAAAAAAAATAAAAAAATAGCGTTCGTACTTTAACAAATATTTTAATGTGGTACTCCCATTATTTATCGTTAAAATTTATATGGAAAAAAACCTCATTTTGGCACATTTTACAAGTATCGGAGGGATACATTGGTATGAAAACTTTTCACTCAAATTAAAACGATAGGGCGATGTGAGAAATACATTGAAGAACACATTAAATTATGAAAACTTAATTATTATAATTAAAAGATAATATATGAAAGTAAAATTTGAGTAAAAATTCGAAAGTGAAATGTGTAATTTACCCTTAAAAAAAAAATACATATTGTATCTATACTTCAAAAGAAGGTTTGACTTGTTGCAGGAGTCTGTCAAGATGAGTAAAAATGTAAAGAAAAAGTCAATTAATAAGAATATAATAAATCGAATCCTGTACCATTGGCACAAATATACTTACATATACAATACAAAAGAGATTTCACTATAAAATAGTGGAGATTACAACTTTATGAGAGAGGAAAAAAAAAACACAAACCCAAATCCAAACCTCAAGTTCACTCACTGTACATATGTTTTGAGTTTCAAAAAATAAAAAATTTAGTATTTTTAATTTTTTTTAAATATACTTAATCTAAATACATTTAAAAAAGTAAAATATTTGTCAAAAATACAAAAAAAAGAGTACATTTTCTTATTTTTTGTATTTCTTTAATTTTTTTTACATATTTTTGAGAAAATTACAAAGTGATACTCCCATTATTTATCGTTAAAATTTATATGGAAAAAAACCTCATTTTAGCACATTTTACAAGTACCGGAGGGATACATTGGTATGAAAACTTTTCACTCAAATTAAAACGACTGGGCGATGTGAGAAATACATTGAAGAACACATTAAATTACGAAAACTTAATTATTATAATTAAAAGATAATATATGAAAGTAAAATTTGAATAAAAATTGGAAAGTGAAATGTATAATTTACCCTTAAAAAAAAATACATATTGTATCTATATTTCAAAAGAAGGTTTGACTTATTGCAGGAGTCAGTCAAGATGAGTAAAAATGTAAAGAAAAAGTCAATTAATAAGAATATAATAAATCGAATCCTGTACCATTGGCACAAATATACCTACATACACAATACAAAAGATTTTTCACTATAAAATAGTGGAGATTACAACTTTATGAGAGAGAGGAAAAAAAAAAACACAAACCCAAATCCAAACCTCAAGTTCACTCACTGTACATATGTTTTGAGTTTCAAAAAATAAAAAATTTAGTATTTTTATTTTTTTTTAAATATACTTGATCTAAATACATTTAAAAAAGTAAAATATTTGTCAAAAATACAAAAAAAAGAGTACATTTTCTTATTTTTTGTATTTCTTTAATTTTTTTTACATATTTTTGAGAAAATTACAAAAAAAAAAATCTAAAATTTGACCATTATAACAAAATAAACATTGAATTTTTAATTTCGTCAATTTTAACCCTAATTTTTTAGTTTATTTTCAATCTAAACCACCTGCCTATTTTCATTAGGTAAAATTGATAGAAAAATGTATTTTAGTCATTAAACAATGAAAAAAAGATATTTTAGACATTTTATATATACTTCTATTGGAATTTAAGGGAAAATTATTGGTAAATCCCATTTGGGAGAGTTCTACTCTTAAAATAACACACGTTAGAGTCCTTTCTTTGTAGATTTGTGTTCCGTAAGATCCCATGTTGCTTTTGTGGGTTTGGTGTTTATGACATTTGTGCCCTTTGTATTTGGTGATTGGAAACGTTTTTGGGAGGGTTTGATAATAACCCCGTTTATTATGTTGGTTTCGTTGCGGACGATATGGAATATCATATGTTGCTATATTTATAGGGATGGCAAGGTTCATCAATACTTGAATTCTGCATGGGAGAAGGGGGGGACGGCAAGTTGTTCAAAGACGTGGTTAAGTTTTGTAGGTGAGGTGTTTGTTGTGTTGCATTTTTCGTGGTGCATCATTCTTCGAGTTTGTCGACGGTAATGTATTTGTTGTTTATTTGTTTTGTTTTTGATTGTGTTGAGGGGTCGAAGGCTGATGTGGGGGTTGTGGTTGTCATGTTGCGACGTCTACATCATCCTCATCACCGATTTTGTTCGTTACGTTTCGAAATAATGTGTAATAATAGTATACATATATTGCAGACTTGATGAACATGAGTTTCATATGCATTTTACATATTTTCTGGTTTTCGTGTAGGAATGGGTGACAATATAATGTTGTTGTGTTCATACGAGAATAAGAACGTTGTTCTTATGGTTCGTTTTGATTTTACATTTAGTAGATTTACCGCTCACGTGTGTGACTGCTTCATCGAATTGATGCCTAATTCGGTTTTCATGTCATTTAAGATTCCAGGATACGATAATTTCAAAATGGAAAATGAATCAGACTTTGAAAACATGTTATGTCTTGCCAAGTCATTTCGGCTAGAGCATATTGATGTCGATGTAGTAAACTGCGGTTAAGCATGGGGTGTCAAACGTGGTGGTAGTCTGGCTCATGGGCACGATGGCACAGTTTGTGATGGCTTGGAAATGGTCACAAATATGTACGAGGATGCTGATTTGTTGCCTAATTTTTGCCAACACACCGGGAAGGTGTTGTTGTCAGCAGATTGGGCAGATGGCATAACTAATATCGACCAATGTTTCAAGGGAGGGGCAGTAGAATTTCGCAATGTTCTCAGCAAATACGCAATTGAATATGGGTTTCAGTTTAGGTTCAGAAAGAACGACTCAGTTCGTATTACGGCTGAATGCATGTTTGGCGAGTCAATGGGGTATTTGTGGTCCATTCATGCGAGGGTGTTGAATGCTAATGGGTATTTTTATTTGAAGAAGTGGAACCTTGACCACACGTGCGGAGTCGCTGTGTGTACTGACAGAAACCCGAGGATGGGGTCTGAGCTTGTTGTAGATGTTATTGCAGAACGTGTGCATGACAAGTCATTGACTCGGCCTACCGATGTCAAGTACGATTTCAAAAAAGCATACGGTCTGCATATTAGTTATCGAGTAGCTTGGTTGGGTGTTGAAAAGGCCAGAGGAGGAGAACTATATGGTGATCATTTCGTGTCATTCGACCAATTGCGTTAGTACAACAACACAATTATGGAATATAACCCTGGAAGTTATATTAATCTTGACTTCGATGAACACAACACACGTCATTTTAATAGGCTGTTCATATCATTCAAAGCATGCATAGATGGGTTTAACCACCGGTGCCCGCTATTGTTTCTCGATGGTACGTTTCTCAAAGGCAGTTTTAAAGGTAACCTGCTTGCGGCGACCGCAAAAGATGGCAACCAAGGTAATGTTTTCCGTAATTGTTGTGCTTGTCATGATTCTGAGGGGTCGCCAAAATATGTGATTGATTTTACTCACAATGTAATGTTACACCCAGCGTGGTATACACTATGGTTTCAGCACTTTTGTGTTATTTTTTTAAATTTTTTTTAAATTTTTCCAGGTTTGTTCCTGGTGGCTTTTGCAATTATTGATTCCAAAAATGCAGCAAATTGGGCATGGTTCTTAAAAAATTTGGCTAACGTAGTTGTTGGGGACCGGAATCTGACATTGTTTCGGATTGTCATGTCGGTATTATCGAATCGTTGCCTACCGTTTTCCCGTTTTCCCACCATGCTTTTTGTATGCAACATTTACAGAGGAATTTGAAGGACAAGATAAAATATGTCAACAAATTATATCGTATTGGACTGGTAAGTAAATTGCGGGAATGTGCCTATACACCTATTGTAGTTGACTTCAACGAAAAAATCCAAGCGTTCATACAGGCCGAAAGGCATATTGCTGTCAATTTCTTACAAGATCTACAGCCGCATCACTGGGCCAACACGTATTTCAGGTAATGGAACACATAAACAATTACATTAAACTTATTCTTACACCATGTTCATGACTTATTTTCCCCGATTTTACCTTACACATTACATATCAAAATCGCACATTTTTTAGAGGCAACCGTTACGGTGAGATGTGTTCCAACGCTGTTGAATCATTTAACAACTGGATAAAGGAAGCACGCCATTTAGCAATTACCCAAATGGTTGACGCAATTAGGACACAGATTATGAATCAGATGTCCGATCGGAGGAGAGCGCCAAGTTCCTAGGCTGGTATAAGATGTCCGAAGATAGAGTACAAACTAGAAATGGCGTACCAGAAGGGAAGATCATGGACTGTCAGTCAGTCTAACAATGACGTATACGAGGTCTACTCACACCCATCTGTTTTAGAAGACATTCGTAGGCGTACATGTTCATGTTTCCAGTGGCAGATCAACGGGATCCCGTGCAAACATGCAATGGTCGCTATCTGCAATAATGGGAGGGATTTGAATGTGTTGGTTGAACCTTATTTCCACGTAACCAACTACCAATCAGCATACTCCCAAGCCATATATCCAATACCAACAGTTGATAAACCACAGGACAATCTCAAACATTATGGTATTCTACCTCCGGTTGTGCGATGTCTAGTTGGTAGACCAAAGAAGAAGAGGATACTATCGAAAGGTGAAAAAGTGCAACAAATTCGGTGTGGCCGTTGCGGACAGTTACGGATTACTAACAATTAATGGACGCAGCACCGGATACCAACATCCGTTCACAGACATACACAACATACATTACGGTCAGCTCACAAAAAAAAAAAAAAAACACACACATCAACATTATATAACCGCGCAAAAATATCCCTTGTCTTGGAGGACTACCATGACAGTTAAATTATGACGCCCCAAATTTTTTTTAGGACATCATAATAAGATTTAGAACTTAAAATCAATGTTGCCACTAATATCACTAACATCCATTAATTAACAACCCAGAAATTGAAAGTTTTCAAATTACAATTCTAATAAAACTTAAAACTTAGTCTCAATACAAAAAAATAAAATAAAACAAATATGAAAGAAAACTAGGGAAAACTAGGAAACTTAGAAAATAGTTCGTGGAACTTGGGGACTCTTCAAGCTGACCAAGGTTGAATGTCACCTTGCAAGGCCTCGGCGTTTCCTTCATTCTCTTCGGTACCTGACATAAAACGCCAGGGCAACGAGAATGCCAATGAGCGACGAGCTGAATAATATACTACAACTTGAAAATACCCACCCCGATAATATTACTCACAATTAATGAATAATGCGTTGTAACAGAATAATAGGTAGCATTTAATAAGCATAACAGGAATAACAATTAAAATAATAACAATAGATAAATAAATAAATAAATAATGGTAAACGGAAACAATAATTCATCATAAGGAAAATTCATACTTTTCTTTTTAAATTTTCATAGATTTAGTTTATCAGATAAATTTAAGTAACTCTCCGCGGAGCACTATTTCCACTCAACCGCTAAGCAATAGCCACGGGCAATTCCGACTCCCCCTTGGTCAATTATTCAAATGTTACTTGCTGTAACTACCAATGATGCCCACGTACTAGGGTTACGTACCCGAGTCATGACATCACGGTCTGCCCCAAGGGAATGGTCTATGTTGTGACACCCGCACCACCAACCTTATATCGCCTACACCAATAAGAGTCGAAATACTTTCCCGTGCCATGTTAGGGTTCGTAACTCACTGGCACAACCCTCTAAATCAGGCTTACCCCATCACTTTTAAATTTTTAATGTATAATCGGTTCAATTTCATATTTCCTTACTTCGTCGAATTCACATTTTTATGCATGTGCGAGTTTTAGTTTGAGAACCACAGTGACATAATGTTTATATAGCACAACACAATCATATATGGCAACCAAAATAAATGTGATAGAATGTCTTAGGAATCATTACAAAATTTCTTAAGAATTCACACATTTCTTCTTTCAGCACTGTATGGTCATTAAAAAAAAAATATGAAACCCATACCAAATGAAGTTCAACCATTATAATATTTTAACTGGTGCTAGTTCATCGAGTTAGGAAAATATTTTTAGAAGAATACTAGGGCTAAAAACGATTTTAAAATAGAGAAATAAATTTTGGAAGAAAACTGGTTTTCTGGGACAATGGGTTACATTAGCCTCCAGCACAAATGGCCCGGGTTTAAAAAATAAAAAGGGGCCTCAAAAGGTGTCGAAAAGAGGCATGGTCAGAACGACTTGCTAAATATTTGAGTTTATAACATATTTCTAGAAGAGTTCAAAGACTGAAAACCAGTAGATGATGATCAAATAATTTTTATAAGAAAATTGGACAGAATCTATCACATGTTGGAAAAATTGGCATTTCTTTCTCAATGCTTAATAAAAAATTATGAAACCAGCGGCATTTGAAAGGTAACTTAAAAATATAACTTTTTCGATTTGAATCACTTGAAAATTTATTCTGTGGAATAAACGGTGACCTGGTAAAATCAGCATTATTGTTGCCTCCAAACAACAATGAAGTTAAAAATATATTCAGGCCATGAAATGTTGTCAAAAAATTTTCTTCAATATTCTAGCACCATGAAAACATGTTAAACTAACTCCAATAGTTTCAGATTTTATGAAAGTGTTCTCGTGAGTTTGTTTAAGATTTATTCAAAACGGATTAAAAATCTGTTTTGCTGGAAGTTCGTTAGTTTGCGAAAAACACACTTTGTATCCACCATGAATCACATGCAAGACTAAAAAAATGTTTCTTACTATTATTCCCATGTAAAACTCTAATCTTTCATATTTACTTTCATTAGTGATGACAGAAAATAATATTTATAAAGAGTAAACATAAATTCATAAGCATGCAAGACTGATTCAACAATGAAGAATACTTGAACACATAATGAGCAAAATCAGTAACTAAACCATCCAATCCATACTTGCAAGAAGGACAGAAATCACATAATCATAAGATTATTATTCTATCCAATGTAACATGCATTGAGCATTTGTGTATTATCAATACACACTCTTGCATATTTTTAATGTATAGATTTAGTTAGGAAAAACATCTAAGGAAGGATAGGGGTTGAGTATTTTTTTTTTACCTCAAGAGCTTTTATAAACAATTCTCAAAGCTAGTTTTGAAATGGTGATCACCAAGTACCCTCCTCTTCCTCTCTTTTTCTTTTCTTTTCTTTTCTACTCTTTCTCTTCTTCCCTTACTCAGCTGTGTACCTTCTAAATGTGGCTGAAAATGGAGTTCTTATGTAGACATTGTGAAAGGGAAATTGGTGTTTGAATTGTATTTGTTTATTCTATTATTTTACTTTATTTTCTCTTTACCAGAATTTCCTATTGGCTTGAATTTCTATCCTAAGGCATGCTTGTTCCCCCTAATGAGGTTGTGTGCTGTTAAAGAGGAGCATGCCCATCCTGTACACAACATACACAACAAGCCCAAGGAAAAGCCTTAGGAGTGTGGCAGTAAGCATGTTGTAGCATGCATTGGAATTCTTGTTTAGCATTCCTTGGGAAAGAAGGGTGGTCGGATCCCTCTGCCCAAAAATCTGATTAATTATTATTATTATTATTATT
>NW_021025183.1:646327-656587 GCF_004153795.1 Camellia sinensis | reverse complement strand
TTTTTTTAAGAATCAATGTATATAAAATCAATGTATATTATATAGCATAGTCACTAGATGTTTTGCTTCCTACTATCCTCTAACTAACTTAGTTTATTATTTGTTTAAATCATTTAATTTTCACTTCTGTATTTAGATACAGAAATTTTATCACTAAAGAGAAATACACTTATTTAAAGAAGTTCAATATTTGGTATTAGTTATGATGTTATTATAATTAATAATTTTAATGACTATAATATGTTATTATCCAACTAATTAGTTGTCTAAAAATCAGGTTCTTACATAAAGGGACTGTAGAAACATTGTTTGCAAAGCCCACATCACAAACACGATTTTAACTGATTATTTACATGTCAGATCATAACCACACAAGCAAAGTTGTTTCATAAACAAATAAATTTAAAAAAAAAAAAAAATCAGACACATAAACATTACACCACAATAACTGCATTCTAACGGCAAACAATTGACCTTAAACATGGATGTCTTACCCCAGTTACTCAAAAAAAATACCATTATATCGTTTTTAAAAAACAAGCTAACGTATCATCAAAACATAATCATACTAAACTGAGTGGCAATTCCCATGTCAAATGAAAACATCAGACATAAAACAAAACATAATGTTTCCACGCCGCACACATTACCCTCTTTTCTACATCTTCAGCCCCTTGCCTGGGTCATTCACAAAAGCTTCCACCATAGTAGCACGTGCATTGACACAAGTAGCACCTTCCATTGTTCTCCGGATCACCATGTGGTGTACATATTTCCGCGTTAAGTAACAAACGATGATTGCACAATCGGGCCTGCCGTTTATGGACATAATACACACACAAACACAAAAACAAATCAGCAACAACAACAAACCAATGTACCCAAATATGTCTTAACTACTAAAAAACTTACATATCTGGTTGTTGCTGTAGACATTCACTAACTGACTCTAGCACCACGTCCTGATCTTCTGTGCAAATAAATTTCATCCTCTGTGGCCGCTTTGTTGTACTCACCCAATGTATTCCAACACATTACGCTTCTGACACATCAACAAACAGCCAAATAGTATAAAACAAAATGCGCAATATCATTCAAACAATTTTCAGAGAAACATACCAGAACAGACACTATGTTGTAATGTACGTCTTCCAAACTAGTGCAGGCCTTTAGCGAATTGTTAATGTTTCCACGTCTCATCTTCTGTATTCCGACACCACTAACGGTCCAATGCCCTTTTGGCATCTAGGAAATGCAAGTATCTACAACCAACGTATTACGCGGAGATTGACTATCTAGATATCGATCCCTCGACGTTTCACTTTACGTAACCACCATATCCTGCGTTCCTGATACACCACCCATATTCAAAAACAACATACAACACACCCCAAACCAATTATTACAACCACAAAGCCACTAAAAAATCCTAACACACATACAACCACAAAGTCGCAAAGGAAACCGTACCAGACATATGGCACTAAAAAAATATGACTTATCTAAGGAAACCACTCCCGCTCGGAGCACATTCTGTTTATTCACTTAAAAGTTCTGCACACTCATCAATTCACCTGTCACCAACCAAATACACATTCATCAACAACAACTCATTACCCTAACGCTATACGTAAACATTATGCAACACCACAAATGTGGGGAAAACAACATGTTCAAGTACAAAAATAAAATACATGGACATAAAATTAATGCAACTGTCAGAAAGCATACATTTCCCCTAGGTTATCGAATGTCGGACTAAATTTTTAATGTCTAAAAAAAGTAAAAACAAACATATCTTCCACTGCCTTCCGTCCATATCACAGCCTTGCAAAAATAATCATGCATTACACAAATATATTTAGAAAACAAAATACAAAAAAAAAAAAAACTGTTATCATATGCCAACTTTACTCGTCTCCATCACGCTCATACCGCTGTGCTAATTTACGCTTTACAGGGCCTCCATTAAACCAATTTGCAGACAGTAAAGATGATTATTGTCAGCCCAAATCCCAAGCTCTTCTTATTTATGACCGCACTAATCTCTTGCACAACTACAACTTCATCACACAAATTCAATATCAAAAGTATTCCCATCGTCGCTAACTAGACGTTGCCCCTCACTTCCATCCACACGACGAAAGCCGCCCACGAACCATAGGATACCATATTTAGGTAACTTCCTTTCCTGTCTTCACCTTATTTTGATTTTTTGACCAATGAGTTTTGTATGTAATGCCTTCCGAGAACTCATCAGGCCTGCCCCTTCCATTTCCAAACCGTTTCTATTCCCAAGGCCATCACTCGAACGTTTCTTCTAGTACCTCTTTCCTACTTACTGAATCTCTCTCTTCATTACTAGAAGAAGAACAAGATCGAAGTAATGCATCATACAAGACGTATTATAGAGATCCTAATTATGAGATTGATGCAGCAGAGATTGTAGGGAAAGAACCTGTGATCTGTGAAGCATTAATTCATAAAGACACAACAATTGACCAGCAGTTTAAAAAGAAAGACCTTCGTAGGAAATACTCTTTCGATTTAACAAAGGTAGATGACATTTTTGATCGTTTGCTTGTTGCAAATTTCCTAAAGTTACCAAAAGGAGTCAAATTTCCATCTCTAGAGGAACTTAAAGGAAAATTGTATTATAAATGGCATAATTCTTGGTCTCACTCAACTAAAAACTGCATTATTTTTCGAGACAGGATCCAAGAGCAGATTCAAAAGAGAAGTTTAAAATTCTCAACTAAAGCAGAAAAGACCATGGGGATTGATACTAATCCATTCCTAGAAATTAGAGAGGTAGTAGCCAACGTTATTATGCCAGACTTTCAGAACTTGTCCTTGAAAGAATTGAAAGAAGTCAATGTGCAGATGCATGTTCTCAGCCAGACAACTGTCAAGAAAGACACTGGAAATCTACCAGCTATTGGACAAGGTTTCTCAGACCAGAGGGAAAACTCTAATGAAGAAGCACTGGATGACGATTCTTTAGAAGCAGCTGTCATGCAAAGAATGTGTCCCAGATGCAGGCTGAGCTACAAGTGGTTGAAAGGGCTTCCAATTTATAGGAAACAATATTACAAGGATATGCAGAGGTGTCCTAAACCAACCAGTGCTTATAAAAAAAAGCCATATCCAACTAGTATTAGGCAGCAACCATTAATGGCTGAGCCAACAACCGCTAGAATGCATTCTAAAGGCAAGAGGCCTTTATATGAGTCCAGACCACCTAATTATTACAGAATGGAGAGCAGTCATCCTGAAAGGAGACCGGAGAAGGGTTCAGTTTATGGGATCAAAGCCAGAGATTGGCCTCCTAGACTAGCCTCACGCAGGACGGAAAGTGGCTACCTTCATCAAAGGCCTGAGTTAGGCCCAAAACAAGGAGTCAGGGCCAAGCAGTGGCCTTCATAGCCAGCTTCGAAGGAAGAAAGAAATAGTTCAAATGCTGGGTCAGTAGGTTCATGGGTACCTAGAGTTCCAGATTGGTTTGTGATGCAGAACAAACCTACGGAGATGTCTACCCAAAGAAATGTTGTTGGAAACCAAGGTAGGATGGTCAAACCTCCTTTGGTGGCTCCAAACAATTGGATATTGCTTAAGCACCCAAAAACAAAAGAACCAAATGTGGTCCCAGTGATTTCTAGATCCCAGAGAAGGAAAATCCAACGAAGGTACACTCAGTACCAGAAGGATCTGAAAGAAGGTGGAGAAAGCTCTTCATTGGTTCAGCTAAAGAGCTAGGCAGAAGAAGAAGAAGATTCAAAGTCATACCATAATCTAAAATTGACTCTTCCAGACAAAAGGAGTTGTAGCAGGGAGTAGTTGGCCAAAGTTCATTTCGGATTAAAGGCCAAGGAAAGATCCAGCTTGGCAGGATTGGAAAAAGCTTTGATGGAAAGTGATAGTGAGATAGAGAATGAAGTCGTCCCAGGCCAAAGGAAGAGGATGGTTGAGGAAGAAATGTTTGAAGCCTTCATGGCTAAACAAAAATTTTTGGTCAAAAAACCAACCTAAACAAACCATTCGAAGGAAGTTACTAATACAGAAGTGCCAGAATGCAGCATGGAGGACGCTTCTGAAATAATTGAACAAGCTGACCAAGAGGGAAAGCAGGTACAACCAGTCGTCCAATTTGGCTCGTTTCCTCCGGTGTTAGTGAATATGGTGCTCATATTACCACAAGAGTTTCAAGCTGAAGATGAAAACTAAGGTCAGGAGATTGACCCAATTCTAGTCTCCAGTGAAGACTCACAAGTAAGTATGGTACAAGACGAATCCGAAGTAGTCACACCAATAGAAACTGAAGACGAGAGTGGGGAAGAGGTAAGTATTAACCTCTTATACCCTTTTGAGTATCCCACGACGTCCATTACACAGCATATCAAACACTTGTATATCAAGGCCTTCTTCGATGGAATACAGATGAATCGGGTGCTGGTGGATAACGGGGCAGCAGCAAACCTGCTTCCAAAATCCTCGTTGAAGAAACTAGGAAAAAAGAACCCCAGACTAATCCTAACCAGAACAGCCATTGCTGGTTTCGCTGGAGACAAACAGATGGCCCAAGATATTTTTCCCATCAACCTGAGTGTGGGAACCAGGGACTGCATGACAACATTCTTTGTTATCGACAACAATGCTAAGTATAATGCTTTACTTGGAAGAGATTGGATTCACACCAACAAATGTGTGCCTTCCTCTTTACATCAGAAAATCATGATGGCCTTATGCAATGGAGAGACAAAGGAGATCAATGCAGATCCTCAACCCTTCATAGCCTGTGCAGATTTTGCAGAGGCCAAATTATATACTGAAGGAGTGGCATCACTCAGTCTATTGAGAAAACCTGATGGATCAGCCGAAGTGACGGCTGATGAGGAATTTTCACATTGTAGACACCCCATTTTTGATCGTCCTCAAGACTTGGACATCACCATTGGAACACTTGGTGATTACCTTTGTTTGTGTTCGTCTTGAGTTCCCGGAGGTCTCGGTTGCGCGCCTTGCCTCAGGATTTCTCGATTCGACCGTGTTGTGTTTGGTTTTGCACCAAACACTTGTGTTTTGCCTTGGAGGGGCAGGGAATGCCTTGTGAGGCATCCCCACACATCACCGGCCATGGCTTGAGGCCACCGGCCAGTGATTTTATGCCATCGGCAATGTATATTGCCGGTCGACACTGTTTGTTGCCGGTCGGCCGTTTATTTTGCTAAAATGGCAACTTTGAATGGCCGATCACTGTTCATCTTCTTTTGGTAGATATTTTGTGCCAGCTGTGATAGCTGGCACCCACTCTGTTCTCCTCCATACACGTGTATAGAGGGATTTCTCTCTTGACAAGCTTATTTGACAAGCTTTACAAGAGAGAGCTCTATAAGAGAGAGTCTCCTCTCTTGGATTTAGGGTTAGAAAACATAGTTAGAGAGCTTTGATATTAGGGTTAGGAATTTATATATTTTCTATCTCTATACCTCTCTTTCTTGAGTATTCTAGGTGTGTTTGTTCATAGTATTGTACACAAACACACACTACTACACATTTTCTTGGTTATTGAGGGCCAAAGGAGTTCTTGGAGCTGGTTTGGAGCTAAAAAAGCTGCTGGAGCTTCATTTGTGAAGAAAGTCTTCAAGGATAAGAAACTTGCTCCTTTTTACCCCTTTCTTGCATTGTATTTTTGCCTACCTTACAACTATTTTTGTGTTTAGTGTATAACATAAAAAAGTTCTATTTTTAGGCCCTCTAAAAAGTTTGTTTAGAGTGTTTGGTGATTTGAGGTCTTTTGACCCCTCTTAGGCCTTGAGAGGCCCCGTTTTGTGCTATTTTGAGTGAGCTCCGGGACTTTGGTGTTTGGGCATCCTCACCACTGAAATCTTGAGGGATTTCAGTGGTAAGGATGGTGCCTTGAAGTCCCAAGAAGGAGAGGGCCACCCCCTCTCCTTGTTGTCCTTGAAAAGGACCATTTTTGGCCTCTTGAGGGAGCACCATGTTTAGGTTCATGTTGACCATGCCTTAGCTGATTTTTGTGCTTATTATGTCATAATATGCCTCTATTTTTAGTTGGTTTTGGTACACCATGCTTGCTTAGCATACATGCCTTGTAATGCCATTTTGTTGCCTTAACATGCCTTGGGTTGTAAACCATTGTTCTAGCATGCTTTAGGCTTAGCTTTGTGAAGCTTTCATGCTTATTTCGCCATGTTTAAGGTCTGTCCTTAGCCATTTTGGTCGACCATGGCATGCATTATATAGCCCCTTTGCATTTTTGGTTTGTTGGCCTTAAGTGTATGAGTGTGTTGTATGCATCACTTGCTTCGATTTAGTGGGTTGGGATCAAGTTCCATGTTATTTCAGTCCCTTTGATATGCTTGTATGCTTGCCTTGGACACCTCTTTAATGCTTTGAAAGCTTATGTTGTATGCTCCATGTTTTGGCCTTTGTGCATGCTTTTGAATTTGAGCCACTTAGATGCCATCTAGGAGGTCCCTTTGCATGGTCTAGGTCTGCCTTGGACCTGTTTTAAGCCTTCTTGGCCTTGTGAGGCATGGTTGGCTTAGCCATGGTTTATGTCCCCTTTGACTTGCTTTAAATGTTTGGACCATTTGCATGCTAATTTCGTCTTGTTTAAGTTGGTTTGGCACCTCTTATAGCATGATTTTCAAGGCTTATAATGCATGCCATATGTCCATGATTATTCCCTTTTAAGTGTGCTTAAAAGTTGTCCTTTGATGCTTAAGTGTTAGGCCTTAACATGTGCATGTGTGGATGTGTGTTTGGTCCCATTTTCTTAAGCTTTTGGCCACTGTTTTGGACCTAACTTAGAGCTGTCCAATTAGTGTAAGTCCATCCCTTGCATGCCATTCAAGTGTTGTTACATCATCCCATGTTTGCATGCTTTGGTTGCACATGTTACATGCTTGAAATCACTTGCATTCACCTTGCATTCCATTGGTCAAGTTGCTAGCATGTTGCGTGATTGGATCACATCTTGCATGCTCTAATGGTTTGCATAATTATGGCATGCTTGTTTGCTTTGTTGGCCCTATTTGGTACAGCTTAATTTCAGCTTATTTCAGCTTTCAGCTTAATTTAAGCTATTTTGATGTGTTTGGTTTAGCTTATAGCTTATAGCTTATAGCTTTGTGGAAGTCAGAAAACAACTTATTCTTTAAGTGGGGCAGGAGATGCTTTAAGAATAAGCTGGAAATCAGCTTAAGCTGAAAGTTATAAGCTATAAGCTGTTTAGCCATAAGCTATAAGCACTTTCCCACAGCTCTACCAAACAGGGCCGTTCTTAGTTTGTGTACCTAATGTGCATTGCATGTTTGTATGCTCTCTTTCATGCCATGTTGCATATTAGCTAACATGCTTAGATTGCATCGCATTGAACAGGCATGCCTTGCCTCTCGAAGCCAAGTAATAGAGGTTGGGCCCTTATATGCTCATTTGGTTTGCATTTCGTTTGACATGAAATGCGCAACTTGATCTCTTGGGCCATCACGCATTGAAATGCGCGATTGATGGTCTGAGAACCAAAGACCATGTCCCTTTGAGTCATACACATGATAAGGGATAGGATTGGTGCATACATTGCTTGAATTGCATTGCCATGCAAAGCTCTGTCCTCTGCTGCTGTCAAACAGATTTTGCAGGAACTTTTTGCCGATTGACTGAACAGAGTGCCGACCGGCAATCCATTAGTGGTCGATAGCTTCATTTGTGGCCAATGACCACCAAATCACAGCCGATGATAATTTCCTCCAGCCGGTGGTGTCTCCCAATGTCCAGGGAAGCAATTCTGAGACTTTGGAAGTTTTCAGAGTGACAGAGCAGGGAAAACAGAGACAGCTTGCACATGACAATGGACTTCCGAGCAAGACCCGAGCACACGTGCATTGAGCCCTCTTCCCGAGGCCCCTTCCCTTGCTTTTCTAAGCTTAGTTAATTTGTTAATTAATTAGGTAATTTGTAATAATTAATTAGCTTGCGAGTTAGTTAATTTGTACTATTCTTTTGGTCCCTCCGAGCGAGGGTAAATTTGTAATAAGTGTGGGTGCGTGTGTGCATGTCTTCCAACCCCCACTTCTTTCTCCCTTTTACTTACCTGCTTTGATGGTTAGTAATAGGTCATGTTTAATTTAGCATATCTTATGCCATGCATGCGTGCATCATTCATCAGTATTGCATGCACCGGGCTCGGCGCATCATGCTAACTGCATTAGTATTTCAAATCTAACTTGAATACACGCTTCCTGTGCATTTTCACATATCATTCATAGACCAGCCGAGCCTACTCTAGTGACATTCCGTATGCGTTGCATTAGGCATTTAAACATGGACTTGGATCATGCATTGATTGCTAACGAGTTCTTTGTTTTGGCACGGAGTACGATATAAGTATTTATGCTTTAGCATCCTTGCATGCGTGTGAGTGTTGCCATGATAGCATGATTACCATGTGGCTAGATGCTTATGTGTTATAAATTGCTTGAGTACCTGTGGGTGAAGGTTGGATTGTCTGAGTTGGAATAGCTCATTGAAATCCGTGTTTTAGCCTACTTGCGAGTAGCAAATTCCAAAACATTTTTCCAAAACAAATCGGATATGCAATGCTTATTCCCAAATTAGACAATCTAGTCTATACTTGTTTGCTGTGCGCATAACATAGTAATTCTAGGTTAATAACCGGAATAAGAACGCATAACGTTTTCAAAAACGGATATCATGGTTAGTAGAGGCCGATCTTCGGATCGGGCGAGAGGGGGTGCTCATAGCTGACCTTTCTAATCGTACCCTAGCTCCCGAGCCGAGACAACTTTGGTGATGACAGGCACGTGGCCTTTGGCACCGAGTCAGGGTTTCCTAAATTCCCCCTTAAAAAATATTTAGGTGGCGACTCTATATCTGGCAAAGCAGTCTATGTTTGGCACTCATTTTTCTAAAAATCTGTTTTCTCAAAACGATTTGCCAGATTTGGACTCTTTGGTTCAGATTAAGAACCGTGACACAAATTGAGTCCAAACTGTAGCGAGGCCCTCGGGCGCGTGCTACAGTTTCTGGCGACTCTGCTGGGGACTTAGAGAGCTTGACTCGAACTCGTGATATCCTGTTTTGATTTCATTTATGTGTCTCTTTGCATTGCATGTGCATTAGTGCGCCTAGGACACCGTGTTTGCCATCTGCCATTCCTGAACGGTTTGCCAGAGGCTTGACTTTGTCAAAGCATGCCATAAGGCTGACCGGTTGTGGGCTCTGACATTATGGGAACACAAACCTCAGTTTTACCAGGGCACCCCTTTCGACCATTCGACCTAGTGCATATTCGGATCCATAGTGACCATTCCAAGTTAGGACAGGTTGCTTACCCGATGCTAAGTTGTTTGAAACTGCTGTGTGCATAGTAAAACCCTAGCTCCTGACAAAATAGGACAGGGAAACCCTATCCCTCCATAGGGGTGTTTTGGCTCTCTTTACTTGCTATGTGCTTTTAGAATGTATCTCTACAGGAACGTACATATCAGTTTGCAAGTTTGAGTATCAGACCTGAGGGCATCAGTGTCAGTTTATGAGAATCAGTTATCTGCGGGTATCAAGTTCAGTTTTGGGGACAATGATTCTGGGGAACAGTGATCAGTAGTAGAGTGCAGTTGTTCGGCTACACCCGTGTTTGATCTGTTTGGGCTGAAATGCTATTTGTTTTTCCTTTCAGTTCAAAGGTTTAGAGAGTTGATATAGAGTAGCTAGTGTTCCCTCTTGCCGAGGCAAGACAGATATCTGACCCGTCAGTCACCGTTCAGTACAGCGGACTTATGATGACGCAGAATTCAGAAGAGATTATGGTTATGACAGCTACGCTAGATCAAGGGATCACCCTGCGGGTTGAAACTAATGTTGATGTATCGCATCCGCCTAGGTCGCCTGTCGCACACCCAGTCTGGACCCCCCAGTTGTATCAGGCTCGCGAGCCCACTACATTCGAGCTGATGGGAATGATTGGTGACCTCCAGAGATTCGTGGACGATCTGGCCTATGGAATGTCAACTTCGCCACCAGCGGCACCGTATGCCAGGAATTTCATACCACAGGAGCCCTCGCTACTGGGGCGGATTGTGATAGAGCTCAGCCAACCAGAGGTTGTCGCCAGCTACATCAACGACGTGTTAGCAACAACCGGGCTTCACTCTGATGTAGTAACCCAAACCCCCGATCAGGCTGAGGCCAGAGGCAAGAACAAAATGAAGGCAGATG
>NW_021025183.1:577192-644144 GCF_004153795.1 Camellia sinensis | reverse complement strand
ATTTTCTCGAAAACTATTCCATTTTCCAAAACTGGACCATTTTCTTAGACCTAAAAAGGAAAATTTTCAGTGCTCATAGCCTGACCTGCATGGTTTTCAGATAAAAAATTGAACAAGTGTGTTAATCTAACCCTCACATTGGTCAAAACTGTTTTAGTAGAAAAACCAAAACAAAATGGTCAAAATGATGAACTAGGGGCACAGTTGAGTCAGACGTTCTGTCTTTCGCCCGTCGTCAACATACTTGCCAGGAGGGCACTCTACCCACCAGAGGAAATAGCTGTGAGCTAACGGCATTGGGCATGAACTCGCAACTTCCCATTCATTCATTAATCACCTTGGGGAGGGACGAAAAATGAGAGAATAAAGAATAGAGAGGTGTAAGTTGAGAGAAAAAGCGAGCCAAAGGGTTTTGAGAGAAAAACCGAGCTTGAGTGCCAGAGTGATGTGAGAATCACAAATGAGAAAAGGGTGGGAAACAATACCCAGAGAAACTGGCTCCTCGTGATCTGAGGTCTCCCGTCTCCGTTAACGCGTCTGTATGTCGTGTCTTTTGTTTTGTTTACCTCAACCTTTGTTTCGAGTCTTTTTCGAGTGTTACTCGATGTGTGTAGGTTGTGTACCTTTTGTTGAGTCACAGTATGTTGCGCTCAGCTGTAGGCTCAATACCCGGTTGAAAACCCTTCTTCAAATTCAAAAATTGATCGTTTTGTGCTCAGAATGCTGTGTCATTCTCCACATTTGTGCAAAAACATAATCTGGTTCCTTCATACCAACTGCAGGGTTCACCCCCGATAAGTGTGAACAGGAAAACACGGGCCTCTTCGAAGCCTCTGGGTTTTCAAATCACATCTGAGTGTGTTTCAATTTCAGTGGATTCAACCTTCATGGTCCGTTTTGTCAGATTTGGGCTTTTTGTTCAGGATTTGCTGTGTGCAGAATGAACCGAGTGTGGTGTTAGGGGCTGTATGCAGACTAATCCCCAACAGAGTATAGGCTGTGCGTTCAGTTTGAGCGGTGTGTTGCTTGGGCTGTTTTGCCACGAGGCCGTTTGGTTATCTAATCATTATAGTACAAATGCTCGATTTTTCAAACAACAGGTCAATTCCATTCACATTGAGGTGTAACATGATGTGATGCGATGCAATACATAAGATATGTAAATGTAACACTTTTTAAGCAAAAAGTCTGTTCATTTCATTATCTCTTTCAAGTACATAGCTTTGAAAACAAAAATCTGCCTGCGGCAGTACAAGGTAGTCTAACTACCAGCAAAAAGAAGAAAAAGAAAAAGTACAAAAAAGAAGAAAAACAGCAATTCGGATCATCATTAGTAGTCTCGGGCCCGGGAATCTGTCCTCACCCTCTTCCTGGACGAAGGTCCAGGGGCATCGTCATCAGCATCATCATCCGAGCCGGAGTCTGAGTCGTCTCCAACCTCCTCAGATGACCCGGCCTCTGCCTCTGCCTCGGACTCGTCATCATCATCATCGTCATCATCAGGGGTTGGCGCCCGAGAGCTGCTCCCGACATGAACACGCCCCCCTGGTACGGGGACGTACAGCGTCTCCACGCCCTCCTCGAGCAGGAATAGAGGGCCCAGCCGGAGCACCACCCACCGGAGGAATCTGGAAGGGAGGCTGAAAAGTGCAAAAGGCAAATACATCAAAATACTGTGAGCAGTGTATCAGTGCAGAATGTAGTGTACAGTGTGTGAATACTGTGAGCTATGTATCAGGACAGAATGCAGTGTATGAGTACAGTGTGTGAATGCCGTGAGCAGTGTATCAGTGCAGAATGCAGAGTATAGTGTGTGAATGCCGTGAGCAGTGTATCAGTGCAGAATGCAGTGTATAGTGTGTGAATGCCGTGAGCAGTTTATCAGTGCAGAGTACAGTGTATAAATGCAGTGTATGCAGTGTGTCAGATGCTGTGAGACCAGTGTGTCAGGTGTTGTGTCGTGCATCAGATTACGTGAATCAACTTATGAATGGTTTGAGACCGTCGTCAGAAGGACATACCGGAATACTATAGAGGGCCAGGAGGTCGAAGGTCCGCTGTAGCATCTCCATCATGGAGGCATTCAACTCTACGGACTGCCGGGTGTACTCGGAGGACGCCTGCAAGAGTACAAGATGTATCAATATCCCGCGGAATATCAAATAAACTGAAATGAAATGCCAATGCAAGATGCAAAATGAAGTGATACATACCGGAGGCAAGTCGGGGATATCGGCTAACTCATGATCAGCCGGGGGAGGAGCAAAGGGGATCTAGTAGGTCGTCCCATCCTGCCCTTTGTATGTCAGTAAAGTGGGCAGAGCAGGCCAGCTGGTCCCCCGCCCTCTCTGAACTCCACCCCTGCCGTGAACTCGAGCTCTCCTCAACGCTCCTGCTCCAGCCCCTGCTCCGTCTCCAGCTGCCGGCGCCGCTGGCCTCTCTCCCTAAACTCGACGACCACTGCTCGAGGGTCGCATAATGTAGGTCCGGACGTACTCTGAGTAGTCGCCCTCGCCTCTGTGATGCTCTGCACCCCAGCCGACGGTGTAGTCCCTCATCTGCTCAAGGGAGAACCCCTCTATATGCCTCATGTGTGTAAGAGGCGGACCCGGAACTATTTGCTCCGGTAAACCTAGGGTCTGACGCAAGAAATGCTCACCCAGGTACCAAGCCCGACAGACCGGGCCCTCCAACAGAATCCGGCAGCGGGCAGTCTCCTCTGTGCCCTCGTAGTGATCTCTCACCACGGCTGGCAATAGAGCCCAAGGCCGCCAGGTGATCTGAAAATGAAATGTGGTTTGTCATCTACTGTTATTGAAAACATACAGTACTAAGTGAAGCCTAAGAAAAATTCTAAAGTTGAACATACCTTTGCAGCGGTGATGGTGTCGAAGTAGCGGCGGAAGAAAATAAAAGACTCTCGTGGCCTCCGCACGCATCTCACATCAAAGCGATGAGAAAAGGGAACGCCAAGAGAGGTCTCCACATCAGGTACTTGGGCAAGCCTGGGAAAGTAGGCATACACCCACAACTGCAGAACAGATATAAGTATGACTATCAGATAAAGCAAAATACAGAATAAAGCAGAAATGGCAGAGCCGTGTGATGTGCAGTGTATTATACAGAGTATATGTGTGCCGCGTGTGCAGTATATAGTCAGTGAGAGGCAGACCGTGGTGTGTGCAGTGTACAAAATACAGAAAACGTGAAGCAGAAATGTAAAAGGGGAAGAAGATGTACCTCCCAAGCTCGCCAGTAGCTGCCGAGAAGCTGTCCGCTGAGGCGGGAAGAAGAGCTCATATAACCATACAATGTGGCCAAGCCAGCGCCACCCCAGTCATAATGGTGGATCCGCCTGACATCCACCAGTGCGCTCAACAGACATAGAGGCACGGTGTTCGCCCGGTCGGCGAAAAGAGTCGTCCCGAAAAGGAACATGATGAAGCCCCGCGCATACTGATCCACCTCCTTTGGGGTCATCTGCGCCTCCTCCGCCAAGGCCGGCTGAATCCGAAAATGGCTTTCAAACCAAGAGTACCTGACAAACCCCGCTCGAGCGAGGGGAGGCTGAGTGCCGAGTAGGTACAGCTGGGCGGCGCCCTACTCACCCATATCGGTGTCGAAGGGGATCGGATCACCCCCTACCTCGATGCCGGTGAGCATCGAGAAATCATAAGGGGTCATCGTCATGTCCCCCGCAACGGAGAAGTGGAAGGAGTTGGTGGTATCCCACCATCTCTCCACTAGAGCGGCGAGCAAGGGCCTGCAGGTCGTGAGCCGGGAGAGCCCCCTACAGAAGATGCCGAAACCGGCCTCGTCGACGATGTGACGAACCGCGTCTGGAAGCTCTAGGTACCAATCCCGAGCGACGATATTCCCATACCCGCGGATGGTATGGGAATCTCCTTGTAATCAAAACAACAATTACAAGGCAATATTCAAAATACAGTTTTAAGAAGCATACAGGTATGCAACATGTGTGCATGTTTTCAAATTTGAACAGACATCAGGTGCCGGTGTACTTACAGTGAACTACAACATGTGATGTGTCAGCGTGTTTGAGTGGTTCAGGGCAAATACGGCATGTGTGCATGTTTTCAGACTCGAACAGATACCGAGTACCAGTGTGTATGCAGTAAAATACAGTGTGCGCCATGTGTTTGGGTGATTCAGGGTCAATGCAATGTGTGTGCACGTGTAAGTTTCAAACAGATATCGGTTGTAAGTTTGTTTGCAATCAACTACAGTGTACAGTGTATCGGTGAATCCGGGCTAAGCAGTTAGAGAACAGAATCAACTAATAGCAGTTATGTTCTACATTGTGGGAAATAATAAAACAGAAGAAGAAATGTTACCTCGGAAGTGCCAAAGGACAGATGGGAGGTAGGCTCACGCAGGAGAAGCTCGGGTGCCACGCCCCTTCCGAAGCTCCGGAACTGGCGTAGTCCATCGGGGAGCATTACATGAACTGCAGGCCTGTAGGTCTCCGGGTCGAACGGCCGGATATGAAGTGGCAAGGGGTCCGCCTCGGGATCCATCTTGAGCTCTGGAGGGGTCCCGCCCTGTGAAAGATCGTCCTCCATCTCGAAGAGGATGTGAAAATTGCCGGAAGACGAAAAACCGGGCGAGAATGTGAAAAGTCAACAGAAAGTCAACCCCGAGAGGGCTGGAAAAGGCCGGAAAATCCGAAGTGCGGAAAAGGCACGGGTATCGAGAAAAACTTGAGGGAAACGAGCCCTGAGTAGCGAAAATCAAGAAAGAGACACCGAAACGAAATTTTGTTCGGTTCAAAACGTTCGAAACGCGAAGGTATTCGCGAATCGGACGACGAAATGGAGGCTAGAACGCAAGAAAACGAGGAAATCAAAGGAGGAAAATAATCTAGAGAGAGAGAGGGAGAAATTTCGAGCAAGAGGAAGTAGCCCTATTTTAAAAGACCCGTGGCCAAATGACTGAACTGCCCCGATACAGGAACATTTTGCCGGTCGGCCACACTGTTGGCCGGTCGGCAAAATATTGTGCCGATGGAATTTTGTGATGGCCGATGGACGGCCGGTGATGCATTTTGATGGCCGGTGGGTATCCGGTGGTCTCTTACAGTGGACTTATGGAGCTCTAAACCTTGTTTTAGTTCGTGTGAGTTCCAGGGCTTTAGCGCTCAAAACGTTGCAACAGATGCATTTTCGACGCTTCAATGGCTCCGTTCTGGACTCGAGTGTGTCTTCTTGTGCGTGGCATGCGAATTCTCGTGCAAGGTGTATTTTCGTATCATTTTGCTTTTACAAAACTCAAAGTTGCTCACTGTTGCATCACAGTGTCAATTGCATCTGTCTTGTGCATTTCAAATCAATCGCACTGTCTGTGCCATGTCGTGCATTGTTAAACGCATCGGCTAATTTCTGCACATCTTATTGCATTTTGCATGCATTCAATCTCATTACTTGAGTAACCGCATGTTTGCTTGCGTAGACCGATGTTGTGACACCGCCATTTTGACCGACTTAAGATTCAGACGTCCACGTTAGCGCTGGTGATGTTGCATTAATGTGGCTCGTTCAGAAGTTTCAGAGTCACGCCTGTGAGCTCCTCCGGACTCGAGCCTTTCTGTGCCTCTGCCTTCGGTTTGCAACCAGCATCCGATTTTCTCTGTTCTTTTCCTGAGGAAGGAAGGGTCCTGTAGACCATATCTCGGTGGCTGTGGCTACATTGGTGCCGTAGGCCCATTTTGGCCCATTTCAGCCTGTTTCTGTTTTTTGGGACCGTTGGCCGTGTGCTCGGTTCGGACCGCTTAACCATCTCCGTTTCTTCTAAATTTTGGCATAACATTTATTTACCTCCTTTAAGGAACTGGGTATGAGAACACTTCTGGCCAACATGGTGCCTTCGATGCTTAGCAGCTCCATTTTCGGGACCGAACTGCGTGTTTTTGGCCCGCCGAGCATTCGTTTGCATCATTTTCGTCATTTTTGCAGGTGCTATTTTCAATCCAGAAGTCACTGGAAGGGTGGGAGCCAGCATTATCTTAGAACCAGTTATATTTCATCTTCGCCTCCAGCCCTTTTTTCTCACTTCCGGACCAATGTTGAACACTGGAGCACTTTCTTTCAAACCCAACCACATATTGTGTCTGTACACACATGGAGATCTACTATTCATATGGCCGCAGAAATTCCATTTGACCCTTTTTGACCCCTCTTTAAAAAATGCTTGTTTCTCTCCTGTTTTAGAGTTTCAAATTCTAATCACAGGTTGTATGAGGCATGGAGACATTCTTTATGTGGTGGTGCCACTAACCTGAACTTGACCCTTTTTGACCCTAGGCCGGCCGCTTGGGGGGTGCCGGCCGGCACCTGCAACTCCAAAGTGCGCCATGATCCTCTAATTTGCACTTACAGCTGTATAGCTGTTGTCCTCCAGAAACATCTGTATCGCGGGATATTTTGTAGGGGAAAGCTCTTGTGCCTTTCCCCCACCCTTATCTTCCCCCCCTTTGGTCCTTATAACAGGCTGCAGGCATTGGATTAGGGGTTAGAAAAAATATTACTTCAAGCAATAGGCATCCAAATTCCTCTATCTCTCTCATTCTTCTAAAACTCTAAGTTTACCCCATGTCTATCACCACAAAGCACACCACCACCACTCCATTTCCAGAAACTTGGGAAGCTTTCCAGCATCTTAAGAGCACCATTTCTCCAGCAAGAAGCAACAAAAGACTTCGTCTCAAGGGTGAGTACAATTTCCTCTTTTGGAGCTTATTTTTGCCAACATTCTTAGCCATAATATGTTTATGTTTTGAGCTCCGCCCTAACTGAAAGTGGCCTATTTGAGTTTCTTTTTAACTTTTCTTAAGGCTAAACCTGTTTGAGCCCCCATCTTGCACTTGCTTCAATATCTTCTTGAATCTATCTTTCTGCATTGCTTTGGCAGCCATTATGCTTCCATTTTTGGCATTTACAAACTAAAAATGAGTCTTTATTTTGAGCCCCTCTTCAACATGGAAGAAGGGCTCAAGTGTTTGGGACTCCATGTGCCACTTCATGTTATATCCCCTCTTGGTTCCATTTTGCATGCTTGGCAGCCATTATGCTTCCATTTTGTCATTTGTACAGACTAAAAGTAGTCTCATTTTGACTCTAACATGTTCATTAAGGGTCCCTGGCTGTTTGATGAATGTTTTGTTACTTGCTTTTGGCCACTTTGCCATTTCTTGCATAAGCTAGCCATATCTATTTTGTTTTTGAGGTTTTTACAATTCTGTAAGTGCTTTTTTTTGGCCCCTCTTCAAGTTGTTGAAGGCCCCTAACCTGTTTTGATCACAGCTGTTGATTTGCTTCATATCTCATATTCTAGGGCATTTTGATTACTAGTTTCCCTGTTATGCTTGGCTGTTTGGCCATGATTTACTGGTAAAATGTTTATTTTGGGCTGTCTTGCTTCTGTTATTTTCTTCCATGTACAATTATGCATGTTTTTGTATAGCTGTAAGCCCATTTCACGTACTTAACTCTTGCTTTCGGAGAATTCATCGCTATTGCGTTCATTTCGCTCGTTCGTGGGCTGTTTTGCCACTCATTTTGGCTACTGATAATTGCATGTTGCATATCATTTTCCATGTCTTTGCATGTCTGATTAGAGAGTGGCATTTCGTGCTGGGGTCGGTCCTCGGTTTGCGTGCCCGTGTGACGCATTTGGAGCACTTATTTTATCACTTGGCATCCTATGTGAGTGTGGTGAGGCTCTCTATGTTGGTATACAGCCCATTTCATATTTTATGTCATTTGCATTGCGTATGCATTGCCTGCGGTTTGCTGCCGTGTGCATGCATTTCGAGGCACTTCATTTCATCCATGCCATCCTATGTGAGTGTGGCTGAGGCTCTCTCATGTTGGTATGTGCCCATATATATTTTCATGTATTGCATTGCGTATGCCATTGCCTCGGTTTGCGTGCTCGTGTGCACGCATTTTGAGGCACTTCATTTTGTCCATCGGCATCCTATGTGAGTGTGGCTGAGGTCTCTCATGTTGGTATGTGCCCATATCATATTTTCATGTCATTTGCATTGCGTATGCCATTGCCTCGGTTTGCGTGCCCGTGTGCACGCATTTCGAGGCACTTAATTTATCCATCGGCTTCTTATGTGAGTGCGGCTGAGGCTCCTCATGTTAGTATAAGTCCATGTTGCATTCTATATGCCATTTTAGCCATATTGCATTGCGTATGCATTTCCTGGTTTGCGTGCCCATGTGCACGCATTCGAGACATCTCATTTTCATAGCATTGTACATGCTAGGCTGTATCTTAGTTGCATTCATGCATATCATGCATATTGCATCGTGTTCGGGATAGGAGTTAGCCGGGCAGGGAAACGAGGTGCGTTTCGTACTCCGAGTGACGGAACGTGTCTCTCATCCCAGTCACGACCTCCGGATTATCCATGATGGAGTTAGGTTCTTGTTGTGTTTACACGTGCATTCATTCTATATTAAGTTGTACATTTGATCTTCTGCCATCATGCATCGATATGCGTGATTGGTGGCACGAGGATCGAGGCATCGATATATCTGTAGAAATACATTGCATGCCCTTTCCTGCTCTCTGTTGCAGCAAAATGAAGAATCAGAACTTTTCGGAGCTCGACACGCATTTCAAGAATAAGTGCAAAAAAGGCTAATTGGGGCATCGTCATGGATTTCGCGCAAGGCAACCCTGGCATGCACGATTCATCATCCGGAATGGAATCAAGGCAGTCCCTGGCTTGCATGCCGTTTATTTATTTTCTTAGTTAATTTGTTAATTATATTAGGAATTTGTACATTATTTGGACTATATTATTCTTTATTCGGGACTGTATTATTTATTCGGACCCTCTGCGCGAGGGCACAACTGTAATAAGTGTGTGTGAGTGTGATGTAATGTTTTCCAACCCCACGTCTTCTCCCTTATTTTATCCGCTTATGATGGTTAGATTAGGGCATATTCTCAATTAGCATACAGTATGACAGCATGTTTGCAATCATTCTGTTTTTGCATGCATCGGGCTGGGCAGTCATGACTATGCTTTGTATTTTCAATTCCAAATTGAATATATGTCAGCTGTAGCATTCCATACGCCATGTTTAGAATAGCCGAGCCTGCTATAGTTGCATTTTGCATGTGTTCCATTAGGCATTTTTGTATACTTAGGATCATGCATGATTTCTAATGAGTTTTTGTTTTGGCTTGGAGTACTCGGTAAGTTTTATGCTTTAGCATCCTTGCATGCGTGTGAGTGACTGCTATGAATAGCATGCTTACCATGAGGCTAATTGCTTATATGATATAACTGCCTGAATGCCTGTGGGTGAAGGTTGGGTTGTTTGGATTGGAATAATTCATCAAATGTTTGTTTTAAGCCCACTAGATAGTGGCAAAACCATCTTTTCTAAGCCCACATGCGGGTGGCAAAATCTGCATTTTGAGCCTACTTGCGAGTAGCAAACCATTTTTTCAAATAAACAAACATGAAATGTTTTGTTCCAATTCAGGCGATCCAGTCTATACTTGTATGTTGTGCGCATCACATAGTAACCTCGGCTAATAACCGGAATAAGAACATACAATGTTTTCAAAAATAGATATCATGGTTAGTAGAGACCGATCTTTTGATCGGGCGAGCGGGGGTGCTCACGAAGTGACCTTCCCCAATCGTACCCAAGTTCTCGAGCCGAGGCAACTTTGGTGATGACGGACACGTGGCCTTAGGCAACGAGTCAGGGTTTCCTAAATTTCCCATTAAAAAACATTTAGGTGGCGACTCTGTATCTGGCAAAGCAGTCCATGTTTGGCACTTCTTTCAAAATCTGTTTTCTCAAAACGATTTGCCGGATTTGGACTCTTTGGTTCAGACTTAGAACCGTGACAAATTTGAGAGTCCTGAGCTGTAGTGACTCCAATATGAACGGAACGGGAGCTCGTTCCTCCCGGGGCGTTCGGGGACGTCTACACATGTTTATTCAAATTCATTACCAGCGTAGACCGCATGTTTTACCTGCGTAGACCGCATGTTTTGCTTGCGTAGACCGCATGATTGTTCAAATTCATTACTTGCGTAGACTGCATGTTTTGCTTGCGTAGACCGCATGTTTGCAATCAATTTCATTATTTGCGTAGACCGCATGTTTGCAATCAATTTCATTACCTGCGTAGACCGCATGCTTTCCTTGCGTAGACCGCATGTTTTACTTGCGTAGACCGCATGTTTTGCCTGCGTAGACCGCATGCTTTCCTTGCGTAGACCGCATGCTTTCCTTGCTTAAACCGCAATGTTTTCCTTGCGTAGACCGCATGTTTTACTTACGAAGACCGCATGTTCTGCTTGCGTGGACCGCATTCCTGTGTTCAAATTCATTACCTGCGTAGACCGCATGTTTTACTTGCGTAGACCGCATGTTCTGCTTGCGTAGACCGCATGCTTATGTTCAATTTCATTGCTTGCGTAGACCACATGCTTATGATCATTTTCGTTGCCTGTGTAGATTGTGTGCTCCACTTACATGTCTGTGCCTTCACAGCATCGTTATGCTTCCCACTTGCTTTACGTTGTCACGCATTTTCAAGTACATTAATATGCATGTTGTTAATCACATTGTACCTGTTAAGTTTGTTTTCTTTACAGGCACGATATTGTATGTACGGTTCATTTAAGGTTGGTGCAACCAGACGAGCCGCACAGGCATTGTATTTTATTACGGTCTAGGAGACCTTAAATCCTTGGAAGGTGCAAGACCTTTGGCGCATTGATGTGCATAGTTCGTTTGCATTGTCATGCATATCTTGAGCCGCACGTTGTTGTGCATTTCAAGTTCACTTGCATTGTTATGCATTTCTCATACATATATCACGGTCTAGGAGACCCTAAATCCTCTAAAGGTGCAAGTCCTTCGGTGTTTGTCGTGCCCGAACGACTTTTGATAAGTTGCATTATACATGCATTTCAAACGACTTGCGTCGTCGCATATTCAAGTTCACGTTTATCTTAAAAACCGCGCGTTGTCGCGCACTTCGAAATCATGCATCATCATGCATTTGCATTTCAAAAACAAAAACAAAACAAAAAATATAGTTGCATTGTCATGCATCATCATAAATAGTTGCATTGTCATGCATCATTGCATATTTGTGGATATTGCATTGTAGTTTGCATGCATCCATTGCATTACCTCCGCCTATGGCTTGCGTCTTTCCATGATTAAGCTTGGTCTGGTATGTGCCCATAATTTTCACGTCGAAACATAGTTCAGTAGACCGTTCTATGTTAGACGCGGCTTGTATGTGTACATGCCTTTCCTAGGCAAGATTTGGTTTGGCCCGCAGGCCATATCCATCGTATCTTTTCCATTCCATTGCAGATATTGCATTGTAATTTGCATACATTCATTGCATCACCTTCCATCTATGGCTCGCGCCTTTCCATGATTGAGCTTGGTCTGGTATGTACCCATACTTCTCGTGTCGAAACATAGTTCAGTAGACCGTTCTATGTTAGACGTGGCTTGTATGCGTATATGCTTTGCCTAAGCAAGATTTGGTTTGGCCCGCGTGCCATATCCATTGCCATTTTCCCAACATTTTCATTATATATTACATTGTAGTGTAATTGTTGCATCCAGCATTAGGATCATTGTCCTTTCCCCAGCGGGTCGTTTCCCCACCTTTGTCATTCCCCCCAATACTTGTTCTTATCTCCGTCTACATTACTCATAGTTCTGTTGATCGTTCTATGGTAGATGGACTTGTTACCTCCATCAATCTATTTGACATAGGTGTGGTTTCGAACCGCTCATGATTGGATTATGATTCAATTGCTTTGCATACAGTTTGCATTGTTTCAATTCCATTGCATCTTTATTTGCATTGTTTATACATTATTTTGTATATATTGCATATCATTTTGCAATCATTTTTGCATTGTCATGCATGTTGCTAATAACATCATACCTGTTGAGTTATTTTCTTTGCAGGTACGATATTGTATGTACGGTTCATTTGAGGCTGGTGCAACCAGACGAGCCGCACAGGTATTGTATCCTCCGAGTGAGACGCATCGAGAATTGCATAATTCTCTTACATCCTTTCTGCATTGTAGTGTAGTTTGGTGTATGCTAGCTTAAAATTGTCGCATGTGTGCTTCATTACAGCTTTTTTTGCATGATCATAAGTTGTGTCCGGCTCTGTGCATTGTCTTGCATTTTGCCCCTGCCTTCGGGCGCATATCTTGTTTGTCTTGCATGATTGTTTGAGTCTTCGACCTTGTCAAAAATGGGTCGTCTCTAGGCTTTGACATTCACTCCCGTCATTGTTATGACTTTCGAGTTCTGTCAAAGAGGGGCAACTGTAGACACCCAATTTTTGACCGTCCTCAAGACTTGGACGTCACCATTTGAACACTTGGTGATTACCTTTGTTTGTGTTCGTCTTGAGTTCCCGGAGGTCTCGGTTGCGCGCCTTGCCTCAGGATTTCTCGACTCGACCGTGTTGTGTCTGGTTTTGCACCAAACACTTGTGTTTTGCCTTGGAGGGGCAGAGAATGCCTTGTGAGGCATCTCCACACATCACCGGCCATGGCTTGAGGCCACCGGCCAGTGATTTTATGCCATCGGCAATGTATATTGCCAGTCGGCACTGTTTGTTGCCGGTCGGCCGTTTATTTTGCTAAAATGGTAACTTTGAATGGCCGATCACTGTTCATCTACTTTTGGTAGATATTTTGTGCCAGCTATCAGCTGGCACCCACTCCGTTTTCCTCCATACACGTGTATGGAGGGATTTCTCTCTTGACAAGCTTATTTGACAAGCTTTACAAGAGAGAGCTCTATAAGAGAGAGTCTTCTCTCTTGGATTTAGGGTTAGAAAACATAGTTAGAGAGCTCTGATATTAGGGTTAGGAATTTATATATTTTCTATCTCTATACCTTTTTTTCTTGAGTATTCTAGGTGTGTTTGTTCATAGTATTGTACACAAACACACACTACTACACATTTTCTTGGTTATTGAGGGCCAAAGGAGTTCTTGGAGCTGGTTTGGAGCTAAAAAAGCTGCTGGAGCTTCATTTGTGAAGAAAGTCTTCAAGGGTAAGAAACTTGCTCCTTTTTACCCCTTTCTTGCATTGTATTTTTGCCTACCTTACAACTATTTTTGTGTTTAGTGTATAACATAAAAAGGTTCTATTTTTAGGCCCTCTAAAAAGTTTGTTTAGAGTGTTTTGTGATTTGAGGTCATTTGACCCCTCTTAGGCCTTGAGAGGCCCCATTTTGTGCTATTTTGAGTGAGCTCCGGGACTTTGGTGTTTGGGCCTCCTCACCACAAAAATCTTGAGGGATTTCAGTAGTAAGGATGGTGCCTTGAAGTCCCAAGAAGGAGAGGGCCACCCCCTCTCCTTGTTGTCCTTGAAAAGGACCATTCTTGGCCTTTTGAGGGAGCACCATGTTTAGGTTCATGTTGACCATGCCTTAGCTGATTTTTGTGCTTATTATGTCATAATATGCCTCTATTTTTAGTTGGTTTTGGTACACCATGCTTGCTTAGCATACATGCCTTGTAATGCCATTTTGTTGCCTTAACATGCCTTGGGTTGTAAATCATTGTTCTAGCATGCTTTAGGCTTAGCTTTGTAAAGCTTTCATGCTTATTTCGCCATGTTTAAGGTCTGTCCTTAGCCATTTTGGTCGACCATGGCATGCATTATATAGCCCCTTTGCATTTTTGGTTTGTTGGCCTTAAGTGTATGAGTGTGTTGCATGCATCACTTGCTTCGATTTAGTGGGTTGGGATCATTTTCCATGCTATTTTAGTCCCTTTGATATGCTTGTATGCTTGCCTTGGACACCTCTTTAATGCTTTGAAAGCTTATGTTGTGTGCTCCATGTTTTGGCCTTTGTGCATGCTTTTGAATTTGAGCCACTTAGATGCCATCTAGGAGGTCCCTTTGCATGGTCTAGGTCTGCCTTGGACTTGTTTTAAGCCTTCTTGGCCTTGTGAGGCTTGGTTGGCTTAGCCATGGTTTAAGTCCCCTTTGACTTGCTTTAAATGCTTGGACCATTTGCATGCTAATGTTCGTCTTGTTTAAGTTGGTTTGGCACCTCTTATAGCATGATTTTCAAGGCTTATAATGCATGCCATACGTCCATGATTATTCCCTTTTAAGTGTGCTTAAAAGTTGTCCTTTGATGCTTAAGTGTTAGGCCTTAACATGTGCATGTGTGTGTGTGTGTTTGGTCCCATTTTCTTAAGCTTTTGGCCACTGTTTTGGACCTAACTTAGAGCTGTCCAATTAGTGTAAGTCCATCCCTTGCATGCCATTCAAGTGTTGTTACATCATCCCATGTTTGCATGCTTTGGTTGCACATGTTACATGCTTGAAATCACTTGCATTCACCTTGCATTCCATTGGTCAAGTTGCTAGCATGTTGCGTGATTGGATCACATCTTGCATGCTCTAATGGTTTGCATAATTGTGGCATGCTTGTTTGCTTTGTTCTTAGTTTGTGTACCTAATGTGCATTGCATGTTTGTATGCTCTCTTTCATGCCATGTTGCATATTAGCTAACATGCTTAGATTGCATCGCATTGAACAGGCATGCCTTGCCTCTCGAAGCCAAGTGATAGAGGTTGGGCCCTTATGTGCTCATTTGGTTTGCATTTCGTTTGACATGAAAATGCGCAACTTGATCTCTTAGGCCATCACGCATTGAAATGCGCGATTGATGGTCCGAGAACCAAAGACCATGTCCCTTTGAGTCATACACATGATAAGGGATAGGATTGGTGCATACATTGCTTGAATTGTATTGCCATGCAAAGCTCTGTCCTCTGCTGCTGTCAAACAGATTCTGTAGGAACTTTTTGCCGATCGACTGAACAGAGTGCCGACCGACAATCCATTAGTGGTCGATAGCTTCATTTGTGGCCGATGACCACCAAATCACAGCCGATGATAATTCCCTCCAGCTGGTGGTGTCTCCCAATGTCCAGGGAAGCAATTCTGAGACTTTGGAAGTTTTCAGAGTGGCAGAGTAGGGAAAATAGAGGCAGCTTGCGCATGGCAATGGACTTCCGAGCAAGACCCGAGCACGCGTGCATTGAGCCCTCTTCCCGAGGTCCCTTCCCTTGCTTTTCTAAGCTTAGTTAATTTGTTAATTAATTAGGTAATTTGTAATAATTAATTAGCTTGCGAGTTAGTTAATTTGTACTATTCTTTTGGTCCCTCCGAGCGAGGGTAAATTTGTAATAAGTGTGGGTGCGTGTGTGCATGTCTTCCAACCCCCACTTCTTTCTCCCTTTTACTTACCTGCTTTGATGGTTAGTAACAGGTCATGTTTAATTTAGCATATCTTATGCCATGCATGCGTGCATCATTCATCAGTATTGCATGCACCGGGCTCGGCGCATCATGCTAACTGCATTAGTATTTCAAATCTAACTTGAATACATGCTTCCTGTGCATTTTCACATATCATTCATAGACCAGCCGAGCCTACTCTAGTGACATTCCGTATGCGTTGCATTAGGCATTTAAACATGGACTTGGATCATGCATTGATTGCTAACGAGTTCTTTGTTTTGGCACGGAGTACGATATAAGTATTTATGTTTTAGCATCCTTGCATGCGTGTGAGTGTTGCCATGATAGCATGATTACCATGTGGCTAGATGCTTATGTGTTATAAATTGCTTGAGTACCTGTGGGTGAAGGTTGGATTGTCTGAGTTGGAATAGCTCATTGAAATCCGTGTTTTAGCCTACTTGCGAGTAGCAAATTCCAAAACATTTTTCCAAAACAAATCGGATATGCAATGCTTATTCCCAAATTAGACAATCTAGTCTATACTTGTTTGCTGTGCGCATAACATAGTAATTCTAGGTTAATAATCAGAATAAGAACACATAACGTTTTCAAAAACGGATATCATGGTTAGTAGGGGCCGATCTTCGGATCAGCCGAGAGGGGGTGCTCATAGCTGACCTTCCCCAATCGTACCCTAGCTCCCGAGCTGAAGCAACTTTGGTGATGACGGGCACATGGCCTTTGGCATCGAGTCAGGGTTTTCTAAATTCCCCCTTAAAAAATATTTAGGCGGCGACTCTATATCTGGCAAAGCAGTCCATGTTTGGCACTCCTTTTTCTAAAAATCTGTTTTCTCGAAACGATTTGCCAGATTTGGACTCTTTGGTTCAGATTAAGAACCGTGACACAAATTGAGTCCAAACTGTAGCGAGGCCCTCGGGCGCGTGCTACACACATCTAAAGTACTTGGTCCAGGAGAGTGCTGATGAAGAGTTTGTCATTAAGGATGACAATGATGCCTGGTTATAGGCAAAGAGATGAAACCCAAAAAGCCAGGTCTTTGGCTCTAATTAAGTTCTCAGTATTGGATGTAAAATCAATAATCCAGAAAATGCAAGAGCAAGAGAAAGAAGCCATGACGATTGGTTGTAAGAAGGAACAACAACAGGTCAGATTTTTGGCCTAAGATAAATATTGTGGTTTGGACATTGAAACAAAAGTCCAAGAGATACAGGAGGAGGATGCCTTGTGGATAGACTTTGTCTATGAGGAGGAGGGTAAAGATGTTGAATCAAAGAAGCTGGGAGCAGAACAAAGTAAGGAGATTGCTTCGAAGTCAAAAGGAATCAAAGAAGGAGCATCAATAAGTTCTCAGATACAAGACCCCTTTGAAGAAGTGGACTTAGGGGAAAGTTCCATACAACAGCCCACCTATGTAAGTACTTGTTTGAATGCTCTTGACAGGGACCAGTTGTTGTTGGTCTTAAAGAGATACAAGGATTGTTTTGCATGGTCTTATAATGAACTACCAGGATTGGATAGATCATTAGTGGAACATAGGCTCCCTATGAGGCCTAATTTCAAGTCATACAAGCAAAAACCAAGAAGAATCAGTCCAGAAGTGATTCAGAAAGTTAATGAGGAAATTCTTAGACTCTTCAAGGCAGGCTTTATTAGGACAACCAGGTACGTTGAATGGCTATCCAATATTGTGCCTGTAGTTAAGAAGAATGGTAAAATGAGGGTATGTATCGATTTCAGAAACTTGAATTTAACAACCCCAAAAGATGAGTATCCTATGCCTATAGTGGATTTGTTGGTAGACAATTCAGCAGGGCATCAAGTTTTATCGATAATGGATGGACATTTTGGTTATAACCAAATCTGTATTGCAGATGTGGATATCCACAAGACAGCATTCAGATGTCCTGGGAATATTGGCACCTTCGAATGGGTTAAAATGCCATTTGGTTTGAAGAATGCTGGGGCTACATATCAAAGGGATATGAATACTATTCTTCATGACCTCATTAGAGGATATTTAGAGTGTTATATTGATGATATTGTAGTAAAGTCCCAATCCATGAAAGAGCATTTGATCCACTTGGAGGCAGCCTTTGAAAGAATGAGAAGGTTTAAGTTGAAACTTAATCCTCTCAAATGTGCTTTTGGCGTATCAGTTAGAAACTTCTTGGGCTATGTAGTACACAAAAAGGGAATACAGATTGATCAGAATAAAGTCAAAGCTATCATTGAAGCCAGACCTCCATCAAGTAAGAAAGAATTATAAAAATTCTTTGGACAAGTTAATTTTCTTCGAAAATTCATTTCTAATACCGCAGGGAAAACTAAAGTATTTTCTTCCTTGTTAAGGCTAAAAGATGAAGAGAGTTTGTGTGGACAGCAGAGCATCGAACTGCTTTCAAAGGAATCAAAGCCTATTTGGCCAACCCTCCAGTGCTGATGCCACCAAAGAGTGATAAGCCCTTGAAGTTGTACATAGCTGCAGCAGAGGATTCATTGGGAGCTTTCTTAGCCCAAGACAATGAAGAAGACAATGAGCAAGTTGTTTATTACCTTAGTAGGTTTTTAAATTCTTGTGAATGTAAATACTCAGCTGTAGAAAAGCTATACCTTGCATTGTATTTTGCTGTAATGAAATTAAGATACTATCTTTTGCCTACAACTGTCTTGGTAATTGCAACCACAGATTTGGTTAAATATATGTTATCTAAACCCATGTTGAGGGGAAGAATTGGCAAATGGATACTAGCTTTATCAAAATTTCATCTACAATATGTCCCTCAAAAGGCAGTAAAACGATAAGTTTTAGCTAATTTTTTGGCAGACCATCTATGTCAAATAGAAAGCCAAGAGATAATGAAACTTGGTATGGCTAGTGTTGAACCATGGCAAATGTGGTTCGATGGATCAAAAGCCAATGGTTTAACTGGAATTGGTATAGTAATTAAGTCACCACAAGGAGTAGAAACCACGCATGGTTTCAGAGTGGATGAAATTACTTGTTCCAATAATCAAGCTGAATATGAAGTTTTAATAATGGGATTGAAAATACTTATTGGATTACAAGCTCACGCAGTTGACATATTTGAAAATTCTCAATTGGTAGTTAACCAGGTGAAAGGGATTTTCAAATGTCAAAGTATAAGCATGTTGCCATACTATGTTGTTGCATTGCATCTGCTTTCTCAATTTTAGATAGCAAATGTAACTCATGTCCCAGGATTCTTGATTAATAAAACTAATGATGTGACTCAGAAAACTTTGAATTTCAAGACAAGGGATAATACTTGAAAGGATATAAGCCAAAAAACATATCATAAAGTAATACCACCCTTGAATAAAAGGAATGTGGTTCTGAAAGTCAATCATAATGACTTACAAGAACAAGATTGGAGGCATCCAATAATATAGTATTTGGCTAGCCTATCTTTGAAAGCCAGCAGAAAAATTAAATTGCAGTCTATGCAATACATAATGTATGGTAATGCTCTCCACAAAAGAGGGGGAGATGGATTATTGTTGGAATGCTTAGGCCCAAAGGAAGCATTGACAGCTATGGCTGAGGTTCATGAAGGCATCTGTGGTGCTCATCAGCCTGGTGTGAAGATGAGATGGCTGCTTCGAAGGCATTCCTACTATTGGCCAACTATCCGTAAAGACTGCATAGAATATGCAAGAGGTTGCCAGGCATACCAAAAGCATGGCACAATAAGGCACGTGCCCATAACTGACCTGCATGCAGTTGTGAAGCTTTGGCCATTTAGAGGATGAGCCATGGATATGATAGGGAAAATACACCCATCCTCTTCGAAGCATCATTATTTCATCTTAGTGGCCACTGATTATTTCACTAAGTGGGTTGAAGCTAAGCCATACAAGACTGTAGACCAGACTGAAGTCATTGGATTCATTAAGGATTTAATTCATAGATTTGGTATCCTACAAACTATAACTGTTGATAATGGGACTGTATTTGATGAAAAAATGGTAAAGTCTTTTGTGGCAGAGTTTGAAATTAGCCATGTTAATTCCACCCCCTATTATGCACAAGCCAATGGTCAAGCTGAATCATCCAATAAATATTTGAAAAAAGGAATACAGAAAGTTGTGGAAGACAATCCTAGGGATTGGCATAACTTATTGTTGGATGTATTGTGGGCTTATAGAACTTCTCCAAGGTCAAGCATAGGAACCACTCCTTATGCCTTAGTATATGGGCATGATGCAGTGCTACTTGTGGAAATTAATGTTAAGTCCTTAAGGGTGAGACGCCAAGACCAGTTAGATCTTGAGCAATACCATCAGAGTATGTGCTTGGAGTTAGAAAGTATAGATGAAGCTAGAATTATGGCATTAAATAGCATTCTTTTCCAAAAGAAGAAAGCAGCCAAAAACTATAATAAGAAAGTCAAACACATTGGCTTTGATGAAGGTGATTTTGTATGGAAGACAATACTTCCAATAGGGATTAAAAGTCATAAGTTTGGCAAATGGTCACCTAATTGGGAAGGACCATATCAAGTTCATAGAGTCCTGTCTTTTGGAGCATACCATTTGAGTGGCATTAAATAGCATTCTTTTCCAAAAGAAGAAAGCAGCCAAAAACTATAATAAGAAAGTCAAACACATTGGCTTTGATGAAGGTGATTTTGTATGGAAGACAATACTCCCAATAGGGATTAAAAGTCATAAGTTTGGCAAATGGTCACCTAACTGGGAAGGATCATATCAAGTTCATAGAGTCATGCCTTTTGGAGCATACCATTTGAGAAATTTGAATGGATATGTACATCCCAAAAAGATTAATGGCAGATATTTGAAGTCTTATTATCCAACCATGTGGGAAACACAAAGAATAGAATAAGTGCTAAATAAAAGAACATGAGAACACTTCAATGATAAACAAGAATTTATTTCATAAAGAGTCAAATACATGTAGTCATAGATTGGCCCAAAAGTCAGTACAATGTTTAAATTGTTCTTTTACAATAGATGCTCTATTCTTGATGGATGAAAACAATTGAATGGTTGTAGTCATTTCTTGCTTTCGATCAGCTAACTCTTGATTAGTGATTTGCTGTCACGACCCAAACCCGCCCCTAAAAGTTTGGTATCGTAACCGACCAGTAATCCAAGATTACCAAAGGCCTTCATGTACAAAACATAAATAATTGGGGCTAGCGGAAGCAAATACAAAATACCATAAGTCCAATGAGCTGTGCATCTATATGAACAAATAATACATGCAAAAACGTTAATTTACCCACTTACATTACATAACATATAACAAAATATCTTATACAAAACATGTGTACGAGTCAAATGTGTACAACAAAAACAAAGCTTGCTAACGGCCTTCCAGCCCTAGCCCTAACTCGGAGGCACCCAAAACACTTGGTAGGCTTCAAAACAGTGGCTCGGGTTAAGACTCTGCCTAGGCTTGACTTCCAGAACGCTCACCTATACATATAAATAAAAACAGTGAGCTAAAGTCCAGTGAATAACATTAACGTAGAGGGATTAGTGGACGAATTCCAAGTCCGATATCCGTAAAAACAAATCATATTACAATCAATCATATCAGTCTCATATCAGAACATAACATAATGGTACATCTCACAGAATATAACACATATCGTCTTCCGACTAGAGTAATCGGTTCCGGCTACCAATTAACACATATCACCACAATGAAGTGGCTAACGAGATCTTGTATCACATATATGTCATGGACTCGCACTAATGTGCCGTCCCCCATGACTTGGGATTATCCGTGGATGCCATATGAGATTCGCAAATAGGATATTCGTTCACATAATCAAGATAGCACTTCGAGAAAACATAGATTATCAATAACAGTTAAAACATAATTTATATCAACATATCTTTACAGAAATGTTACTCACAGTGGGCTTCCAAAACTGGTTGTGCGATCTTCAAGTCTTGACCTACAAATACAAACATCACAGCACAATTCCTCAATACACATTTGAGTCACGCAATTGGTTCTTAGCCTTATTCAATTATCCGTCATTCGATCATTCAATTATTTCTATTCTTTTCTTATTTTATTTTTTGTTCATGAGATGTATATGGAGACATATGACATGTGAAAACCATGTAAATGAAGATCCGAAAGTCAAAAAATGGAAAGAAACAAAAATCAGAAAATCTGTCCTATTTGGCCGCACGTGCGGTGCCCTGGCCACTCGTGCGGTGGCCTTGGCCGCACGAGCGATGGAACTGCAGAATGGATTTTGGCCCAAAACAAGGTTGGCCGCTCGTGCGGTGGCCCAGGCCGCTCGAGCGGTCTGGGTGAAAAACCAATTTGAAATTTTGCTTTGAAAGGGAATCTCCTCTTTTGGAAAATCAACCTTAGATTCATGAAAATCAAGGCCCAAAACTCTAAAAAACAACTTGAAATAAACATCATAACTTCAAAACAAAACTTAATGTTTCATGTAAAGGATCTAAATCTTGAATTTAAGGGTAAAGTCAACATCAATACACATGATAACAAATTCATGGAGTTTATCCTCTATCTTCAAAATCGTGCAAGAAGATAAGCTTATGAACATGGATTAGAGGATGTAAAGCCATGTATGAAAAATTATGAGCTATCTTCCTTCTATTTCTTCCATATAAGCTCATAATGCTCTCTAGATCAAAATACAACACAACACCCTCAATTACACATAATTCCCCTTAATTCAATTTAATTTCCATGAGATCATGGGTGTATCAACCCTATGTCAAGAAATTAGAAGGAGGTTCTTACCTTAGACAATTAATTGGAGAAGATTTGGCTCCAAGTTCCTTCTTCCTCCCTTCCTTTCTCTTGATCTCTCTTTCTCTAGAACTCTCTTTCCCAAATGTCTTCTTTTGTTGAGCCAAATAAAGGCTCATAGCTATATATATATAAGTGTCTAAAGGTTGAGCCAAACATGGCTTAGCAAATCAGACAAAATCAGTTTCCAATTAAACTTCTCAAATGGCTCTAAAAATTTCCAATAGCATATCCGCATGCTCAATTTTGATTTCCAAACCCATTATGGTCGTCAATTTCAGTCCCGAAGTTGTAGCCCCAACAGATATTTTTCCAATTCAAACAGATTTCCTCCAATTAATTCACATTATCGCATAATTAAATAAGGATAATTGTGACACACGTTTTGGGGCCGTTACATTTGCAGGTTGGTAGTAGTCCGATTCAAAGCTTGGTTAACTACTGATAATTCTTCCTCAAGTTGAGCCTTCTTTTCTAACAGTTGAGCTTGAAATTGGGAGACAGAGGAATGTTGTTCTTTCAGTTCTGACACTTCAGCATGAACTTTAGAAACAAAACTCTGATCTCTTAGCAACTTCTTCTCTGCAGCCTTAGCAGCATGACAGATGTTGATGTAAAAATCTATGGTGGCTGTTGCCTGAGATAAATGACTTGAAACAGTCATGTCGGATTGTTCAATAATCTTGCAGCACTACAGGAAGCCATTTCTTATTGAAGGTCTTTGTAAGACTTCAAAAGGAATCCTCGAAAAGGTTGTCAGTAGCTCTAGACAGCTGTCCAAGTCTATCGAAGACAAGGAAGTCTTACCACTGGAGGAAGAGTTCTTTAAAATTTCTAGCAGAGAATCAGTTAGAACTAATGGTAGAAGGAAGAAATAACTGCATAGGAATAGGAGAAGTAGGTGAAGTATCCTTAGCAGTCTCTATAGTTTTGGCTACCAGTTGGTCAAGAGAAAAATGACTAGAGCTAGGCAAAGACAATGGATGATGGATTGGATAGCTACCAGTACCTTCTCTATAGGAATCAGCTACCATCAAAGATGAAGTGGCAGCTGGAATTTCCTTAGGAGGGGGAGGAGAAGTAAAGCTCGAAAGAGAATCAAATTGAGTAAAATCGAATGACAAATGAGGGAGGTATGGAGTTAAATCAAAAGAAAGAGGAGCAGGGATACTTGGCCACAAGGAGGGTACGGAGAATATAGGCCTAGAAAGTGGGAGTATTATCTGAATAGACTTCACATTTTGCGATTGATCAACTTCAACCAAAACTGAGGGAGTCCTTATTAGGAGAATAGGCTCAGTAGTTGTCACTGCAAAGGAAGAGGTACAAAACAATATTAAGTCTCAATATCAACAATTTGGGAAAAGAAAGTGAAGAATGAAAGAAAATTACTAGTTTCAGAGGTGGTGGTAATGACGAGAGAATTACGGAGGGAATAATGCTCGGCAGTGTGTTGCCTTCTTATTGTTTCCCTTTGGGTTGCATCAGTGGCAGCTGCTTCATCCCTTAGTAATTGTTGTTGTCGCCTTTTCTCAGCTCTTTGAAAAACAATTATTTCTTTGGAATGTTCCTCCTCTACTGCTTTGGCAGCTACCTCATGAGTAGGGTCTTCGACCAAATCAGAAGGAGAGACAGTCATCTTGTTTCTCTTTTTTCTCTGTAATGGTATTTCCTGCTCTTTCTCAATCTCTCTCTCTTGAATCTAAGATTCAGATTCTTCAGGAGTGAGTATTAGCTTCCTTTTCTTTTTTTGCTGATGTTTGTCTTTGAGAGTAGCTAGAGCTTCAGCTCTCTTAGGAGATTCTTTTTGTGGAGACCCTACACCAAGAGGTACAAATGTAAAGGAAACAGACAGAAAAGTCTAAAAGAAAAGAAACCTGAAAATACGTACCTCTTTTCGAAGCAGCTCTGGTAACTCTAGCAAGAGGGGGTGAGACTGCAGGAATAGCCTTGACAGTTGTGGAAAGAGAGGAAATATTCCCGGCTGCTGTTGGTTTAGCCTTAGAAGGCACACCTAGTCCTATCAGTAAATCATGAGGATGTATGGCTAGATGCACTTCCATATTGGCTGTCCACCAATTTTGAAATCTCTTTAAAGCTAAACTAGATGGTATGAAGGGTGTAAATTTGAACTCACTCAAGTCTTTCAACGGCTTAAATGTTGCCTCCTCTAGTTTGATTTTGGGTACTCTTAGATCTCTGGTTGTGAGATGAACATTCGAAAGACTGCAGAGTGGAATGGGAATTCCTTGAGTAAGCCCAAATTGTCTGGCAAACTGAGAAGGGCAATATACCTCAGATATGCACTTGTAGGCTCGAGGGTTGCCCACATACCTCAAATGTTGCCTTCTTATTGTTTCCCTCGGTAACAAAATGGAAGCCCACATATCTTTGTGTGATAAGATGAAACACTCTTTATCAGCCAAGAATGTTTGCAGCCAAGTTAGTCCTTTGTTGGCATCAAATGGGCAAAAGAAGGTGGCAGTTGGGGAAATAGGAAGTTGATGAAAAAATGTGAAGTAGTGGGCAAAGGAAGCAGGATAAAGAGCAACTCTAGCATACTTTTCTCCGTAAGTACTAGGGTCTTGAACTAAAAACTTCAAGCACTTAGGATGCTGGTTAGTAAAGTATGCAAAGAGCCAGAGTTGAAGCACCCAGAGGAGGCCTCCCTAATTGATGTCGAGAGGTCCTTCACAAAATTGAGAGCAGGCTCTATAGACATAGCCTAAAAGGTAAGGGGCCAAGGCTATTCGTTTCTTCAAAACAAGGGCCTTCGCAAGTGGGGCGAACTCAGGCATGATCCGCTGAGATGATGTACAAAAAAGAAATTTACACAACCAGTATAGAATAAAGGAAAAAAGTTCTCGATCTCTCACGGGGCCTTCCCTTTTATTTTCAGCCTTTACAAAATCACTGTAGGAGGAATTTAAGGGTGAAAGGGAAAACTTAACAGAAAGGTCTGGGTAGCTGGTTGTAAAAGGAGTACCAAGTGGTGAAAGCTCTAAGAGATGGCAGATATCAAGAACGGTGGGGGCTATCATGCCACACCGAAACTGAAAAAAATTAAAAGCCATGTTCCAAAAGCAAAGAGCAGCAGGAAATTCAAAAAGGGTCTTCAGGAATGATAAACCTGGAAAGACGAAGGACGTCGAGAATACAGGGCTCTTGCAGGTCACACTCTCTTGCAAGCACAACTCTGTCATACCATTCCTCCCACTCAACCCTCAATGTCGGCCAGCAACGGTGAGGTCGGTTCATTCTCCAATTTCCCCAGTCAAGCCCCCCTTCATAGAGAAGAAAGTGGTCCTCTAAACGAGGGTATAAAGCTAGAAGTTGAGCGGGAGCTTCTTGAAAGATGAGACCTAGGACATATTCTTGTTTATTGCTATGGTGAGGAACAAAGAGGCGTCCGTCTATGGCACTTGACCCATCAGCTGTAAATTTGGCGATCTCTTCCTCAATACATCTCTTCAAAGCCATTGCTGGGTTTATACGATCGCCAGTTGGTACTTTCAGAAAAGACGAATCCATTGGTGGTAAGCAGCAAGGAAGAGAGGGTTAATAGAGGGGAAGGGTTTGTGTTTTGAGCAAACGAGTGAATTCAGAGCACGAAATAAAAGGGTTCTAAAACCTTTGTGTTTGGAAAATATATCGTGTAATTCATAAAGAAGTACTAAAAGTACAGATACGAAGAGTTTCCTTCAATATTGTTATTTTTGGAGGGAAACACATCTCACATGCTGATGTCAGCTTCGAAATAAAATATTTGGCTTTGAAACCAGATTTTGGCGCCAAAGTCAAATAACAACGGCTTCGAAACTAGGAAGCCGGCTTTGAAGCACACTCCACGCCTAAGGATGCAAGGATGCTCAAGTATTTGTTTACCTTAACAGGATTGAAAGCCTATTTTAGGGTTTCTTAGTGAGAGTAAATCCTTCGAAGCAAAACTTGAGATCCCTTAAGGATGGAATTGTTGTTCGAAGTATCAAAACTAACAGTTGGTTTGATAATATACAGAAAAGATTGCTTTTTCGGATTAAACAGTGCAGCCCTCGAGAGGGGTTTCCATATTTTTGAAAGTATGGGTTGTTGTTCGAAGCAAAAATGGTCAATTTAAAACTAATTGATCGTACTAACCATGACCATATGTTGGATATGATTAAAACAAGCTTTAAGGGGCAAGGTTGTTAAATTTGAAGCACTGATTCTAAATGGAAACCAGCAAAAGTTGTTAACTGTATTGGAAAAGTTCATGTTGGTTTTTCAGTGTTTCATTTGAGATGATTGAATCTAGATTCGAAGGATGAGATTGTTGAGTTCGAAGCCCTAAATTTGCTTGTAAAGACAAACGGAGATAAAGTCAAACCATGCCAAACAAAGGGAAAAGTCTTAGCTGTATTGAAACAAAAGCAATTACATCAAAAGGCCCTCTTTGGGTACAAATTCGAGTTCATAAAAGTAAGGAATAGAATAAATAACAAGATCATGGAATTTGGTCCAGCTATGGTCAATAAATTTATGTTCTTTTTTTATTCTATCTTCTATTTTCTTCAAACTTGGCTGCTGAAGTTGATGGCCTCTTACTTGATAAAAGAGTTCTTCAGCCTTTATTTCAAACACTACTTCTTTTAACCCTTGTTCCAGCTCATCCATATCCAAGTCATCCCAGTACGCAGAGTTTTTATTCTTGAAGTCATCATATTCTTCGATGAGGTTCTCTGCTTCATACTGGGTATGAACTCGAAGGGATGAAAGTTGGTTCAAAGATTGGGTGGTGACCATAGAAGTTTGGTGCCAATAAAGAAGCAATGGGAGTTGGTCCAAAAACATTTGGAGTTCTGCATGAGCGATGGGGTTGAGGACGTGACCCCGAGTCATAACATCACAAGCCCATCAAAAGTTCTTGAGAGGAACATTGTCTTCAAGAACATTGAAAGGCAAGTGAGAAAAAGCCGCAAGCAGAAGTTGGGCTTGCTTTTGCTGAGTTGGAGTTGGGGGAGGTGGAGGCTTATAGGGTGGAAAAACCTTGTCCGCAGAAAGGGTAAGCCTTAGTCTCTCTATCCAGTGGGGATTTTGCGGAGGAGGAGGTATAAAAGCTTTCATTTCGAAAGAATGAGGAAACTGAGGGGCATTAACACAATCAAGCCAGTCAGAAGAGCAAAGCCTCGCCTTCTGGGCTAAGAACGATAGGTTATACCCTTGTGCCTCTTCTGGATGTCGGGTAGCTTGTACTATCTTTGTAGGCGTGGAGGATGTGTACCATGCTACAAGCAGATTGTCCTCTAAACTGCGTTGGCGGTCGATGGGCACGTAAAGATAAACTACCGAACTCCGAGCATCAGAAGGGAATTCTAGAGGATCAGTGAACTCGACAAAGTGATGATTAACTCGCTCTCTTAACTCCCATGCCTCAGGTTCTGACCAGCTTCTCCAACCAGAAGCCCCAGGGGAAGAAGAAGCCACGGCCTCATTCTATGTAGAAGATTGTGAATTAGAAGAAGAGCTTCCAATGTCCATTTTTACAAAATTTTGGGTTAGAGAATTATGAGTAGCGGGTGCGTAATCCAAAGGTTGATAGTTTGCAAAAGCTTCCATGACTTGAATATAGGGAGGTGGGTAAAGGTGGCTAATCAATGCATAAAGATTCTTTTGAGGAAGAACAACATTATCAGATGACTCTTCGTATACTCGATCAATAGAAGAGAGAATTGGTTTGGCCATAAAAGATGTATCAGTCTGTTCGAATACTAAGGTGGTGGGGATGTTCAAAAGATTAAAAGAGAATTTAATGCAAATGATGAATGACGGTTGCATTTATGGAAGAATACAAAGCCCATGCAGGTTCTAAGACGTAGATTAAAAACCTTGATCCACTAATATCACCAAGTATTGGGTATATTAGTGTGGGGGGTAATGTTGGCTACATATTTTGTAGAAGCCAATTACACTTCAATGCGTGACAGAATAAGGGCAATACGGGAAGACTATTCAAGTCTTCGATCGTGATCGTACACGTGACAGTTAGTATTGGTTCTTATAAAATCTGTGTAGCACTGGATCAGCAAAGAGATGCAAAGTGATGTGGCTTCAACGGTTACTCACATTCAAATTTAAAATCAGGAGGGAAGCCTAACTGCAGGTAATGGCATAGTGGAGCTAACTATAAGACAACATGATCAGCGATCATGGAGGAGCGATTCGACGGTTAGAAGTGCAGTTCAATGGTTATCCTTGAGAAGTATAAATAGCAGAGAAGGCCCCAGAAAAAGCCCCAGACTCAGATCCAGGAAATCAGTTTTATCAACTTTATTTCTTTTCCAGTTTTTACATTTCCTGTTCTTTACATTGTTGTACGTTAAAATTCATGCATTGCACTTCGTTTATAGGAGTAGTTTCAAGTAGATTGTTGCTGTAAACCTCTACGAGGCTGAATTGGATCATTGTAAGTCTTTCATTTTTACTTAATGAAATGCTGCAATTGTTCTTCATTTAATTATTGTCAGTTAATTCTCCTAAGTAAAGTCACCAGTAAAAGTCCTCTTCATTGATGCTAAAAGAATTAAAACACAATCGTCTGATAATTTATTGGCAATTAATATTCTGTAAGGACCGATTGATCCTTGTTGGCACGCTTAAAATTACATTATTAACCTTCGAAAGCTAAAAAAGAAAAACATATATTTTTGGCACGCCCAGTGGGACTAATTGAAATGGCTAGATGTAGGAGACAAGGAGAAAATGAACGCCTAGAAGAAGGTGTGGAGGGAGAGGTAAAAGTACCTGATCTAGAGGATAATGTAATAACACATTCTATGGAAGCACCTATCTCATCAGAACCTATGATCGAATAGACTAGCAACTCAGAACATACAACACATGTTCAAAATATTGGACGAGGCCATGGAATTGGACCACCCACTGTTCCGTCTACCCAGCCAATGAATCCGTGGGAAGGCTTGGTAGATGCCATGGGACAGCAGTTAATATATACAATGGAAAGATGGGCAGCACCCTTCATGGATCAAATGAATTCCCATCAACTAATTATCACAAGGCATATGAAGAAAATCCAAATGTTCTTCAACAAAGATTTGCTAGAGATAAGCAGCCTATGCAAATTAATGGACATACTGTGGACTCACCTTTTTGCACGCACCACCTTTCGGAAAGGGTTTGAAAAGAAAGGCCTTACAGTACGGACTCCCGCGGTTCTGAATCTAGTCTCACAAGTGCAATGTGAAACTAATAATCACCAAAGAGTCCAAATCCGACAAATCGTTTTGGAAAATCAATTTTCAATATATCCATGATATGCATCTAGAAAGCTCAAATGGTTATGATCGGTTGTAGAGTCCACCAATTGACCAATCCTTAATAGAGGAAAGTTATCTCTGTGGCATGCTTTTATTGACTGCCTTGTAATCAACACAAATGCGCTATTTGCCATTCTTTTTTGGTACAACGACTGTGTTAGAAATCTATTTAGGGTAATGGACTTCCTTGATTGCACTTGCTTTTAACAGATTTTTCACTTCCTCAGCCATTACCTTTGCATGGTGCAATGCTAACCTATGAATTCTCTGGATGACCACTCTAGCATCGGGGAAGACATTAAGTTAATGACAGATGAAGCGTGGATCAATGTCATGCATATCGTAAGGCGTCTAAGCAAACACCTCCATATCATAAGGCGTCCAAGCAAACACCTCCATGATTTCCTTCATTTCGTTGCTAAGCAAAGATGAGCCTAACAAAAGGAACATTTCAAGATCGTTTTCATCAACCCTTACCTCTATAAGTTCTTCAACAACCATTTCCCCCTCCTCCTTACCGACGTCATCAAGAATTTCTTTGTCCTTGGGCTTTTCTATCATTTGAACAAAGTTTGTGGTAGCCCTGCTGCCAATTACTATGATGAAGTATTGCTTTGACATAATATGATCTCCCAAGACCTTTTCAATTCTCCCTGATACTGAGGGAAATTGAACCACCTGATGGAATGTTGGTGATACCGCTTGTATTGCGTGCAATCACGCTCTTCTAAGATAATGTTGTAGGTGAATGGGACTTTCAACACCCAAAACTCCACTTGGTTGATTATTGAGCCCGTTTTGACCTGCAGTGTGATCTTGTCTACAAGCCATTCAGGTTGTGAGTTAAAGTTGACTAGTGGAGATGTGGTTGCGGCCAAGTCTTTCTCTGTTAACTTGAGTTGCTTAAACGTATTGTAGTACATGATCTTAGCTGAGCTACCCTAATCGATTAGGATCCTTTTCAAGTCAAAGTTTTTGACTCGTAGCGTGACAACTAACACATCATTGTGGGTGTTATATTTTTATTCTTGGCAATCCCGTTTGACAAAACTCCTTTCAGTTGTAATTTTATTCGGTCTTTTATTTCAGTGAGGCTATGAGTTTTAGATGTAAATCCAACCCAAATTATGCCTATGCAGAGAAGTTTGTGCTGAATCCTATCATGTTTGCCACTTCGCTGAGTATGTCAGGGATCGAGCTGCTCGGTCAACGAAGATGCAAGGCTCTCAGAAGTTTACCCTGCCTGCAAAAATAATGGGAATGTTTCTTTCTCTCTCGAGCGACGGAAGCTTGGCTCAAGCGAGGTCACTAGTAGAAATCACGTGCATCAGTCTGCTCGTTCGAGCGAGCATTCCTTCACTCAAGCGAAGCGCCGTGACTCTGTTTCTATTAAAGTCGCGATTCAGTCAATTTTTAGTGGACAGCCTCCAGATCTTCTTTTTGGGTTCTAGGGTTTTCTTCTAGGGCTAGTTTGCTAGTTTCTTTGATGTTTGTTTGAGTTTAACTCGTGGTTTAAAAGTATACACCAAAGGATTGTTCGTTTTATATTTTCAACAAAAAGAGAGTGTTCTTCGGTGGATTCTGAAGAACTTGAGCCTGAAACTTTGGTAGATTCTGAAGTGGCTCATCGTTATGATTCAATATCGACATTATGGATTCAACGTTGGGCAAGACGATTCCGAGGTGAAGAGGGGGCAGGAAGAGGTATGGGTTAGTTCGATTCGGGTGTGGATTCGCTAGGTAATTGAGAGTATATTTGTGTGATTCCTTTATGTCTTCTTAGTAAATTGTTTTGTGACTTTTGTCCGTAATTTTTTATCACAATTAGAGGCGCTCTAATTGTGATTTTTTCACGTTAAATTATTGTATTGATTTGTCTTTAATTATTTGATTGGAATTGCTATTTACTCGTTAAAATTGATACATAATTACAAATCAATATTTAGGAAATTTTTAGTCTGCGTTTGGTTGTGTTTTGTAATTATGATTTGAGAGTATAAGTTGTATTTTGAGTTTGTGGGGTTTGAAATTGTGATTTAAGTGTAGAAAATTTGTTTGGTAAGGAATTTTGAAAATAGTTTTGAGAAGAGTTTTGATTTGAGTGGGGAATTGTTGATGTGACATTTGATATTTGATACAAAAATTTACAACTCATAACTAAACATACAACTCAAAATTATTTTAAAGCACATAAAAAATTTTAAAAATTTCAAAAAATATTTTTTTCGATTATATAAAAATTAGCATATCAATTGCAAAAAAAAAAAAAAAAAAATCACTATTCCAGTCAATCGGCCGGACGTCCCGTTAGGCCAAATTTTGAAAAAAAAATTCTAAAAAGCGCGACTGCTACAGAAAACTTTGCAGAGTTTTGGAAACGTGTTTCCAAAACACGTTCCAAACACCATACTAAAAACACAATATAAAATCATATTTTGAAAACACAAACAAACACAGCAGATTTTTCAACCATGTTCACCCATATGCATTACTTATACTGTTTTACTGAGGTTGGTAAGTAGCCCCCTTTGTCAAAACATCCCCTGCAAATTTGTAGTAGCCCCCTTTGTCAAAACATCCCCTGCAAATTTGTACAAGCTTCCAACCATTTGTTATACATCATAACCTTGTCACCTTTAAAAACCTTAAGAACTCCCTCACCAGGTGAAAACCTACAACCTATCGAATCTAGGGTCCAATATTAGATCCTTCATCATTCATACGGAGCTAAATGGGTAAATTATAGGAAAATGTCTCGTAACTCAAATTTTGTGGCTCAAAAGTGGCTCAAATGGCCAAAACGACGTCGTTTTTGCCATTTTTATGTTGTTCTGTATAATCGGCTTATCTTTTGACAAATGTTCATTTGAATGAAAATAGGAGTTATTGTTTCATATTAGTGCTACTTTGCAATTTTATTACAAGTATTTTTTTAGTTTAACCACATAAAATTAGCATAATTTCAAAAAAAAAAAAAACAATTAAAAAAATAAGAATGTAATGGCATTATTCAAAACCCCACTATATAGGTTTTTTAAAATTAAAAAGCTATGACGACGTTTTTGAAACGTCGCTAAAAGTTGTCAGATGTTGCATTGCAGTATGAATCACATTTAGCGGCGTTTTTAAAAAACACCTCCTATAAAAATTTAGCGACGTTTCTAAAGCGTCACTAAAAATTGTCATGACGTCACTTTGCCTATATATACCACATTTAGTGGCGTTTTGAAACGCCGCCTATAACAAATTAATGACGTTTTTAAAACGCCACAATGCTATAGCGACGGCCGCGTCCTCGGCGTTTGGTGTTAAGCGTCACGAAAAGAATTAATGGCGTTTTTGACACTTATCGCGGCGTTTTTTAAACGCCGCTAAAAGCTGAATTTCCAGCAGTGCATCCAGAGTCCAATTCCTGTCTAATTTCGACATACTTGAAGAGATTGTGAGTATGTCATTTAGGGGTTATTTGGAATGATCTAAATAAGTGTATTTTTTGACTTTTTATGAAATATGGATTGGATTTGGGTTGGGTTTGAAGTGATATGTTAGAGAGATGATGTGACTTAAATAAGATGATGTGACTTAAATAGGATAGTAACTTTTTAATTTTTTGACATTTTTAAAACTTGCCAAACTAACCCTTAGTCATGTTGAGCCCACTATAACTATTGCCTCAAATGAATTTGCCTTAACCTTGTTCAGCTCGAGATTTGGACAATCATTATTTAAATTACACTCGTGGTCACAATAATAACACTTCCTTTTGTAATTCGGCTTTGATTGAGAATGACCCTTCACTTTGATCTATTTCGCCTTTCAGTTGTCCCATCTTTTGTTTAGAATTGATACATCTAACCTGAATCGGTAAGACACGAAACACAAACATCGGTAATAATAAGAAATGATAAATCAAGCATAGACAAAAAACATAAGGATTTTCATAGTTCACTCCAATATTAAGATTATATCCTTAACTATTGTGATTTTCACTATGATTAGAGAATTACAAGATAGAAAGATAGTCGTCTGCCCCTCTACTATATATACGGATCTGGGGTGCCTGCTGAGCACCCAGCACAATGTTGTGCTGCCTTATGGGTTCATTTCGGGGTCCGATTTGATAATCCGAACCGTCACATTTTAGAGTACAACACGTAGAACATACCTATAAAAAATTAAGTTAATTGGATATCGTTAACTCTTTCATCCACTCACATTTGTATTCATTCTAATACTTTAAATCATAATGTCATTTATTTTTGTAGATACAAATGTGAGTAGATGTGTGTGAGTGATTTTCTGATCATACTGCCCGTTTAGTAATCAGCTAGAGAGCACTGGCAAAATAGATGGCTTCAGCTAACCTGTAACAGAAAGAGAAGGCTCCGGCGGTGGTTCTACCACCTGGGGCACTCCGACGATCAAGTCAGTTTATCTCTCAAAGATAATCAATAATGCTAAACTCAATGCTCAAAGCATAAATTGCGTACCTTAGACTCACGGGGGTGCCTCTCTTTTTATAGTTAACTTAATCCTAGTCCCACTAGAAGCCTGACTTCTAGGGACTCCAATTCTGGACTTACCTTAGACTCTTCAAGAGATAAAGGTAAACTCCCTAAGAGCTTTATCATCATCTTGACTAAGTCTCCTCTTCATTCTTGGACTCTTGTCCCCTATCCGCTTATCTCGGATTTCGATATCTTCGAAGGAAACCTCGGCCTAACCGAGATTACCTCGGCACAACGACCAGGACACGTGGTACCTAGGCTGACACGTCGGCGTCACCTTGCTACGTGTTGGTACTCAGAAAATATATCCCCACAACTGCCCCCTAGGTTCTATTACCTCGGTATCCTGAGGTAATGGAACCTATATCGGTATTTCTTCCTGTACATCGGCTCAAGAACTCCTCAGCCGAGATCATTCATTTCAGGCCGACATGTTCTCTTCAGAGAACAAGAATTCCAGTGAACTCTTTCACGTATGTGAGCTGTCACGCATCATTTACTCATCCGTTTCATTCACGCGTCTTCACCTTATTGGACCGTGCCTATGACGCGCTTGCAAGCCGTCTTGCGTCTGTGTGCGCCGTCTGATGTATGCGTTGATCCAGGCGCATTCAATGCTCTGTTTTGCTGCCGTTTCAAATTTTTGACAAAACCTTTCCCCCTTTCTTCATTTTTCACTTTTGCATTCGATTTCTCTTCGCTTTTTCTCTCTTTAGCTCCTGAATACGCCATTGTTCCAATCCTCAAGCTCTGCAACTGCTTTCCTTTCTCCCTTCCTGTGAAGCTTTCGTCGTTTTTGTTACATCTGTAACTGTCGTCTGACTTCGGCAATCTTCATACCGGCTTCACTTTTTTCTGATAAGCCACTGTTCCTTTCGTTTTCAATTCTATTGATATTCTTCATTACTTGTTGTCATTATTGTTTCAAATCTTGCGAATCACATATCTGAACATATTTAATCAAATGGTTTTGATCTTGCCCATATCTTGAATACATACTGTTCACCACTTTCTTGCACTCTTGTTACTATTCTTGACTCTTTATTTCTCGTATTCTTTATGCTCTTGATAGCCCATCCCTGTTCTTGATTCTAAAGCACATCTTTGCCTTTTTGTCTTCCAGATCCGTGCCTTAAACCCTTGCTTTCATAGATCTAGGTTTGGGATTTGTTGTGCAGAACCCATAATTTAGGAAAAAACTGAAACTAGTACTTTACCTAGATTTTTGCCAAGGTCTTATTAACCCTCTCAAAACATTTTTTCTCTGAAATCCAACCCCTCTAATTCAGGCCGATATCCTGGGTATGTGAAGACATAGGGTAGATACCCCGACCAAACTTGAGTACTTTAGGCAAGAGTTCTCTATCCCTGCCGATGTCCATCTGAGGCTGGCTGGAGATAACGACTCCATCATGCCCACAGATGATTCGATGCCCTTTCCCATTGTAGCTTTCATTGAATGCGGACTCCGGCTCCCACTCAACATCCTTTTTCGTGAGATTCTTCACTATTATAAGTTGAACCCCATGCAACTGGCAATCAATTCCTACCGAGTGATCAATGGCATCATAGCCTTAGCTAAACAGGAAAATGCTAGGATCACCTTAGCCGATATCCAGTACTGTTATACCATGTGTGCCCTTAATTTGAAAGAAAAAGACTACATTTATTACCTTAAGCCGAGGTCTACAGAATTCAAAATCGTAGCCGACCTCCCAGACTCCAACAAGGGGGCTGAGATGACTATTTCATTACCTCGGGAAATTGGGAGTTTGCTCCAGACGAGGACATCCATCTCTACCCTCTTCCTTGATCAGTTTTAGAGGGCAAGGGTAAGAGCCCAGTATTCAGCTTTGCCTGTTTTCTTTTAAAGTCTTAAATACTTTGTCTACTTCTAACGTCTGTTCTTCTTGTAGCTGTTCGTAAGCCACCGAAAAATTTTCGCCAATCCTTTGTTTCCAGCAAGGATTTGAAGAAACTTCTGGACTTGCCAGTCCATAAAAGGAAAGTGCCTGTGCTTCTCAATTTTATTCCAAGATATAAGTCAACTTTGCCCGACGTTCCCAAAAGGAAGAAGAAAAGCCTTTCTCCACCCTCTGCTATAACTCCATTGACTGCATCCACATCACGAACAGATCAAGGATCAACATCCGATCCAGCTGATCAGCCATCAACTTCGGCTCCATACCTGGTCCCAATATCAGAACGAAAATGTCGGCGATGACTTGTCCTTACTGCCGAGATGGGCTGCCCAAAACCAGTTGCAAAAGACCTCTTAGCCAGCCTCCCTTCTGATGTTGAAACTCAGCCAACACAAACCATGGCCCCACCGAAGCCGAAAAGAGTTAAAAAGGCTCAGTCAAAGGGTAAAGTAACTCAGGTTGAATCTGAGGATACTTTACCTATTTCCAAGCTGGCTGAGAGTGACAAATCTCAACCCTCTATTGGGAAAAGGCGCTCTGAAACCCAGCCATCAGAATCTCAAAAATCAAAGAAGCCGAGATCATCCTCTACAACGACCTTGGGGTCCAAAACACCAGACGTCCCCTGGGCGCCTGAAATTACTCTAGAAGATAAGTCTGTTATGGCCAATGATAGCGCCAATGACATCAATGTCGGCGTCGCCCTCAGTACTGCTCTACTTCTTCCAGGCAATCTTGACAGGAACGCCAAGATGAGCGAGTATGAGAACTATGCTTTCATGCTTCAACGTTCTGTTCAAGTAAGTGTCTTCATTTGGTAACTTGTCTTTGTTTCTCCTTTTCATACTTGTAAAATGTTTCAAATAACTTTTGCCTTGTGTTTTTTCAGGCCATTCAGCATGCCCATTCTCTCTCTATGCAAGCCTTTGAAAATCGGGAGAAATTGATCGACATGAAGAGGGAGTTTTCTGCCCTTCAAAAGACCAATAAAAACCTTCAATCAAAAATAAAGAAGTTGGAGGATCAGGCTGAGGCTGCTATCAAAGCCCAGACTGAGGCCGAAGAGAAGGCTGATTCTGCCGAGGCCATAAGGAAGGTTGCTAAGTCCTAGAGAAAAGAGGCTGATGAGAAAATGGCCCAGGCCGAAAAGGAGCTTCAGGAGGCCCTGGCCACCAAAGACGCCAAAATCAAAGAAGCTGATGAAAAGGCGTACACTCAAGGCATGGCCGACGTTACTGAGGCTTATGAACTTCAAGTGAAGCAGGCATGCAACAAGGGTTTCACCCTTGGTTGGATGTCTTTTCTGAAAAAACTCAATATCCCTGATGATTCGCCTTTGAAGAATGCTGATGACAATCCTCTTCCATTCCCTCCACCTCCTCTACCAGCTCAGTCCGATGAAGATTCAGAATCTGAAGATGAGGAAGAGGATGATGCCTTGGTGAGAAAAGCAAAGGAGGCTACTGCGTCCAAGTCCCCTCCTCAAAATGAGCAAGTCCTAGACTTAACTCAAGAGGAGGAGGTTGAGGAGGTTCCCGAGGATGTGATTCCTCCAAAGGTATCATCGGATTCACTTTTTGCTGATAAGAGTATTGATGAGACCCTGGCCCAAATTGATGTCGAGATCGCGGCGGAGAAGGTGGCCGAGGTATCTTCTCAGCAGTCCTCTGACGTCCAAACCCAGCCTGTTGTCGATGTTGGGGAATCTTAGTTTTGATGCCATGTCTTTTCTTTTCTTGTCTTTTGTACTCTTGTACTTCTTTGTTTCTTTAGACGATGTAAGTTTTGCATATGGCCGATGTGCCTTTTTGTGAATGTTAACTCAACTTTCTTTTTCTGAATGCTTGTATCTTTGTCTTCTTCTAACTGCTCTTGCATGATTCTATACTCAGAATATTTTGCATGTCTTATGTACTCTTCCTTCTTTGTGCAATCTTCTCAGGGTGACACACCTCGGTTATGCCACCTGACGATTTACCTCAGCAAGTACTTGTCCTGTAAATTGCTTACAAATTTCAATAAGGATTAACATATACTGTTTTAATTTCTATTTTGTAAACTTTTCTTAAGTTATAACAAATGCCAAACAATGATTTTGGTTTAGCTTCAACTTGTAAATTGCTACAAATTTCAACAAGCGTTTAAGCGTTACTTCGGTTTAACTTCAACTTGTAAATTGCTACAAATTTCAACAAGTGAAGATAAACAATAATCTCGGCTTAACTTCAACTTGTAAATTGCTACAAATTTCAACAAGCGAAGATAAATAATTTTGTCTTCTCTCTGCCCCCAATGTGAACCTGAGTTCCACTTGAGTTCTCATTATTCAGAAACAACATTATGCATCTTTTATCAATTCACAAGTCTTGGAGAATTCTGCTAAGATTTTATTGATGACGTCCCCAAAAAATAACAAAGAACATCTAATGATAAAAAAATTTCAAATTACAAGTGTTTCAATGTCTTGGCAATGCTTTGCACTTATTATCTTGAAGCCGGTATGCTCCATTGCCCAATACCGAAGTAATTCTGTAGGGTCCTTCCCAGTTTGGGCCAAGCTTGCCCTCTCTGGGATCCTTCTTGTTGCCAAAACTTTTCTTAGGACTAGGTCGCCGACTTGAAAATCCCTTGGATTGACCTTCTTATTGTAAGCTCTAGCAAGCTGCTGATGGTATGCTGCGAGCTGAATTGTAGTTTTCTCCTTTCTTTCTTCTAAGAGATCCAGATCTCGGGCTAGAAGTATATCATTAGTCCCATTCTCTACTCCCTGGGTTCTGATCCCTGGGATGCCGATCTCCAGTGAGATGACTGCTTTTGTGCCGTAAACCATGGCAAATGGGGTTTCCCCTGTTGATCTTCTCAGTGTAGTCTGATATGCTTAGAGTACATTGGGTAACTCGTCTACCCACTTTCTTTTTGCTGCCTGCAGCCTCTTCTTTATCCCATCCAAAATTACTTTGTTGGATGCTTCTGCTTGCCCATTGCTTTGGGGAAAACTTGGTGTTAAAAAGTAATTCTTTATCTTGAATTTCGCACAGAAGTTCTTGATGAGCTTGCTGTCAAACTGCATTCTGTTGTCGGCAACTATTGCTCTTGGAATGCCAAATCTGGTGATGATGTTTCTCCATATGAAGTTCTTGACGTCCACATCTCAGATTTTGGCAAGAGGTTCTGCTTCTATCCACTTCGTGAAGTAATCTGTTGCTACCAGCAAGTACTTCCTTTGCCCAGTTGCTTGGGGTAACTGCCCAACGAGATCCATGCCCCATTGGGCAAATGGCCATGGACTAGATACAGGGTTCAGGTCAGCAGCTGGCTGGTGTATCAAAGGTGAGAACCTTTGGTATTGTTTACACTTCTTCACGTAGGCTTCTGCATCTTTTTGCATATAGGGCCACCAATACCCCTGGGTAATGGCCCTGTAAGCTAGTGATCTGCCCCCAACGTGGCTTCCACATATCCCTTTATGAATTTCATATAAAAAATCTTCAACCTACAAAGGGTGTACGCACCTTAAAAGGGGTCCAGTGAAGGACCTTCTGTAGAGATGTCCGTCTGCTGTTAGATTGAATCTTGCCGACTTCAATCTGACCTTGTGTGCTTCCTTATGGTCTTCTGGCAGCTTTTCCTCTTTTAGGAATGTAACAATTGCATTCATCCAGCTTGGTCCCAAGTCCACACACATTGCTTCTTGTTCTGTGATCGGTGGTTCTATGCTCGGGCTTGATAAATAGTCAATCATTGTTGTCCTTGTTTTTCCAGTTTGTATTGAACTTGCCAAGTTGGCCAATGCGTCGGCGTGGCTGTTATCATTTCGGCTAACTTGAAGAAGTCGACAGTTACAAAACAAGGCTGTCAGCCTGATGACTTCCTTTGCGTATGCCGATATTCTCTCATCTCGGGTTGCAAACTCTCCTGTTGTCTGATTCACTATAAGTTGTGAATCACAAAAAATTATTTCCTCGTCTGCTTCTGCTACCACTACCAGCTTTAGTCCTGCAATCAATGCTTCGTATTCTGCCTCATTGTTCGAGGCCTTGAACCCTAATCGAATGGACTGTTCCAATATCTCCCCATCAGGAGATATTAACACTATTCTTGCCTCTGCTCTTTGCCGGTTTGAGCTTCCATCGACAAACAGGCGAAAGGAGTCGCCAATGTAAATGCTGCAGGGTTTGAGTTTTTCTTTTCTTTGTTCTTTTGCCTTTGGCTGGGCTTCTCCTTGTTTGCTTGGACATCGTTCATCTTGGCTCAACGGAGCCCGATGTTTGATGGATTCTGGCGTGAATTCAGCCACGAAGTCGGTCAAAACTTGGCCCTTAATTGCTGTTCTCGGCCTGAACTCCAGGTCGTACTAGCCCAAGGCCACTGCCCATCTTGCTATTCTTCCAATTAAGTCTCCTTGTTGTAACAAGGACTTCAGTGGGTGCTCTGTTAGCACTATAATTTTGTGCGCTTGAAAGTAATGGTTCAGCTTCTTTGAAGCCATTACTAAGGCCAGCATTAATTTCTCTAGTGGTAGGTACCTTGTTTCTACATCGGCCAAGGTTTTGCTTACATAATAAACAGCCTTTTGCTCCCTTTTTTCCTCTCGGATTAGCACTGCACTTACTGCGTGTTCTGAAACTGCTAAATACAAAAACAGTTCTTCCCCAGGTTCAGGTGTTGAGAGGATTGAAGCCGTGGTCAGATATTCCTTTAGGTCGGCCAAAGTGGCCTCACATTCCTCAGTCCATAGGAAGTCCGTGGCCTTCTTCATCAGGTTGAAGAAAGGTTTACATTTGTCTAAGCTTCGGCTTATGAACCTGTTTAGGGCCGCGGCCTTTCCAGTAAGCATCTGAACCTATTTTGCCGACGTCGGGCTTTTCAGCTCTAGGATGGCCTTGATTTGATCTGGGTTGGCCTCAATGCCCTTTATTGTTACTAGGTACCCCAAAAACTTACCTGATCCAACTCCAAACGCGCACTTCGATGCGTTGAGTCGGAGCCGGTATGTTTTGAGTATATTAAAGACCTCTTTTAGGTCGGCAAGATGACCCTTAGGTTCCTTGGTCTTCACGACCATGTCGTCGATGTAGACCTCTACTATTTGGCCAATCAAGTGTTTGAACATCTTGGTTACCAACCTTTGATAAGTTGCTCCTGCGTTTTTTAACCCAAAAAGCATCACCTTGTAACAGTACAGCCCTTTCGGGGTGATAAACGCTGTCTTCTCCTCATCTAGGGGGTACATGGCTATCTGGTGGTATCCCCTGTAAGCATCCAGGAAGCTTATCCTTCCATGTCCAGATGTGGCGTCTACCAACTGGTCAATCTTGGGTAAAGGAAAGTTGTCTTTGGGACAAGCTTTGTTCAGGCTTGTAAAATCTACGCAGACCCTCCATTTACCATTCTTTTTCTTTACTACCACAGTGTTTGATAGCCATGTCGAATAATTGACTTCTCTAATGGCCCTGGCCTCCCGAAATCTGTCTACTTCCTCCTCTACTGCTTCGACATGCATCAACGTCGGTCTTCTGGCTCGTTGTATTATTGGTTTGGCTGTCCTGTCAACGTTTAATTTGTGGCATGTGACCTCGGGGTCAATGCCAGGCATTTCATAAGGCGACCAAGCGAACACCTCTATGTTTGTTCTCAGAAAAGTTTCCAGTTCTCTTTCTTCTTCTTCGGCTAAGTCCGAGTCGACAAGAAAGAAGCGTTCTTCATCATCCTCTTGGACGAGAACTTTCTTCAGTGCTTCTTCACTCTTCTTAGCTGGCTCCTTGCCAACATCCTCTAGGACCTTCATGTCCTCGTCTTCAATCTCTGCCTTCTCCGATTCTCGAATGTTGCAGGTGGATTTCATTACTGCCATGGAGCAATTCTTTGCCTGCAGTTGATCTCCTCTGACTTCTTCAATCCCATGCTCTGTTGGGAACCGTAGTAGTTGATGCAACGTTGAGGGAACTGCCCCTATTGCATGCAACCATGGCCTTCCCAAGATGATGTTGTATAGCAAGGGCGTGTCAATCACCATGAATTCTGTCTTGATCTTCTTAGTGCCGGCTTGTACTTCCAAGCTTGTTGCGCCTAGTGGCCACGTCGGCGTTCCATTGAAGCCGACCATCAGGCCATTGGATTGGTCCAAGTCATCAGGATGAAGGCCTAGCTCCTTGTAACATCTAACATACATGATGTCGCAAGAGCTGCCTTGATCAATCAGGATACGTTTCACTTGGCACTCCCCAACCTGGAGGGATACTACCAAGGTATCATTATGTAGATGCTGGACCATCTCTAGGTCGGCTTCAGTAAAGGCTATCGTCGATTCCTGGCATTCTTCAGGCCGAGGTCTTTTATGTCCAACCTGGTTCACGTGCTGTAGGTGTTTTACCTTCTGGGTCTCCCCTCGTATGTCGTTTTCATTCACCTTTGAGTGAATTACATTAACCACCCGTGGTCCTCCTGCCTGTGGTTGCTGTGCTGGGGGAGGTGGAGCTGCTGGTGCTTGAGGCAATCTTGCCTGTTCTTCCCTTGTCCTGGCCTCATAGACAAGGTCCCTCAGATGGTCTTGCCTCACCAAGTCTTCTAAGTGTGCTTTTAGGGCTCTGCAACCCTGAGTTGGGTGCCCTTCTTCATTGTGGTAAGCACAATGCCTACCGACGTTTCTTCCCATAAATTCCCCTAGCGCTCTTGTCGGTGCTCTGAAATAGGGTTGGTTTCGTATTTGATCCAGGACTTTGTGGACCGGGATTCGGAACACAGTCGTCACTGCCTGTTTAGCCCTCAATTCCGTTTCTTGTTTAATCGATCCATTGTTACCTCGGCTTCGCTTTGGCGAGCCGTTTTCTCTCTCCTACTTTGTCTCTTTGTTTCCCGACGTATCCTCCTCGGCTTTGGCGTACTTCTCGATTCTTGCCATGAGTTATTCCATGCTTTTTGGCAATGTCTTTGCCAAAGACTTCCACAGTGGGCAGTCATCTTTCAGGCCGTTCTTGAAAGACACGACCGCCACCTCTTGGTTGCATTAGGGTATTCGATTGAACACCTCGTAGTACCTTTTTGAGTAGGCCCTAAGGCCTTCATCCTTGGTGATTTTTAAAGCCATCAGTCCGTCGACCCTCAAGGGCTGTAATTTGTTCGTCACAAACCTAGCCACAAACATCTCGGCCAGGCTTTCCCAAGTCTTTACGCTTCCCTTTGGTAGTTTATGGAACCAATCTGATGCAATCTCCCCAAAGGATGAGGGAAATACTTTGCAGAGCAACTGCTCGTTTCCACTATATAATGCCATTGAATTCAGGTATAGTCTAACGTGAAAGTTGGTATCTGACTTACCATCATATATTTGGAATCTCGGCATACTGAATCTCTTTGGTGCTTCAAATTTGTCCAGTTCCACCAAGAATGGTGTCCTCGGCTTAACCGGGGAAGTTACCTCGGCTTCAGCATTCTGTTGCTTCCTCTTGAGGCAATCTCTCAAGTCTTCTTTACTCTTCCCTGAAGCTCAGCTATCTTTGGACTTCAATCTTTTTGACACACTACTTTCGGCCTTGTGGTGGGCCCGTTTTGATCTTTCTCCATGGGTTGTGTCAAAGCAGAGCGCCTGCCCTTGAACATGCCGATGTTCTTTGGGCTCTGAGTCCTTTGTGTGATACGTCCTTCAGGACTCCTCTCGTCTCGGCTCCTCTCGTCCGACTTCCCTGGAAGGTCGATGAGAGTGCCTTCCGCTCCTGGTGTGCTGAGGGGCTTCGGGGATTTTTTTCCTTCCTCCCTTCTGGGTATTAGTTGCTGGAATTGACGTGTCCTGCAGCAGGTACGGTGGCTGCATGACATTATTTTGCATCATAAAATTGATGATCGACTGTAGGTCTGCCAACTTGTTTGCCAATTCATTTACTTCTTCATCCCTCCACAGGCACCTATCCCTCCATACCTGGAGGTTATCTTCGTTATAGTACTTGTTTTGGTCTGTCTTCTTCGAAGTGTCGCCCTCTTGGCCAATGTCTTTCTCTCCGTGGCCCTGGTTATGAGTTTCTGCATTGTGGTTGTCTCCTTCGATATCAAGGTCGATAGGTCTGCTACTCCCAGCAGGAGTGTCGTCCCCAATCTTTTCCTTCTGTCCGTTACTGGCCATCTATTCTTCTAAATTCCCACAGACGGCGCCAAATTGTGTGAGTGGTTTTCTGATCACACCGCCCGTTTAGTAATCAACTAGAGAGCATCGGCAGAATAGATGGCTTCAGCTAACCTGTAACAAAAAGAGAAGGCTCCGGCGGTGGTTCTACCACCCGGGGGCACTCCGACAATCAAGTCAGTATATCTCTCAAAGATAATCAATAATGCTAACTCAATGCTCAAAGCATAAATTGTGTACCTTAGACCCACAGAGGTGCCTCTCTTTTTATAGTTAACTTAATCCTAATTCTACTAGAAGCCTGACTTCTAAGGACTCTAATTCTGAACTTACCTTGGACTCTTCAAGAGATAAAGATAAACTCCCTAAGAGCTTTATCCTCATCTTGACTAAGTCTCCTCTTCATTCTTGGACTTTTGTCCCCTATCCGCTTATCTCGGATTCCGATATCTTCGGAGGAAACCTCGGCCTAACCGAGATTACCTCGACACAACGACCAGGACACGTGGTACCTAGGCTGACACGTCGGCGTCACCTTGCCACGTGTTGATACTCAGAAAATATATCCCCACAAGATGAAAGGGTTGACGATATCCGATTAACTTGATTTTTATAGGTATATTCTACTTGATACATTTTAAAATGTTAACGATTCGGATCATCAAACCGAATCCCAAAATGAGCCCATAAGGCAGCACAACAATGCCTGCAGACACCCCAAATCCTATATATACACATAGAAATTAAGGCAACAAGACGCGAGTATGGAAATATCAAAATATGTTTTCTTTGAAATTCGGGGCCTAGTGGTCATTGATCAGTACGTGTTAGGACCCATAATCAAGTGGTCAATGATAAATACTCGATGTAACCATGACACCCTCATTTAAGATCTTGCGTTCTTCTTTTTTGGCATTGACTCATGGAATGTAAGCGTAAAAGCCATCTCATTTTTTAGGGTAACTTTGTCATACATCAAAGTAAATCCACGATGTTCATATGGTGAAGGTAAAGAGATTAAAAAAAAAATTTGCCTTATCCTTCTTAATCTTCTCATTGATAGCATCCAATTCTATTAATAGCCTATTGAACTCGACGAAATGGTCCGTGAAGTTTGCTTCTTGTGTCATTTGAAGTGCGTACAACTATTTATTTAAATATAATTAATTTCAATTATTTAGACTTGGACTTGCATTTCAACTTTGTCCAAAGTTTTGTTAGATCTATCTCATTGATGACTTTCCAAAATGTACCTCAAGATACAACTGAATTGTGAGTGTGTTTGTGTGTGTTTTCCCCTTCAATTCACTTTATATCCTTCACTCCTTTCGACTTTTTCAACTTCTTTCCAAAACCCTTCATCACACTTTCTTGTATCAAGACATTTTTCACTCTTTATTGTTTTTTGGTGAATTTATCATTTTCGTTGAAAGGTTCAATCATGAAGCATGAAGTTTTCCTTGTCATTTGTTTTCTATCCCTACGTGTATAACCTGTGCTCTAACATTGGCTCTGATAATTCTCACATGGCATAAAAAAAACTTGAGTTTAATAAATATGTATAATTTGTAAGTGGTTATACATATTTAAAGTTTTTCATAAAATATGTACTTACTTTTTCTTCTCCCACTTAATTGGTAAGGCATTTTTTGACTTTTCTTTTGAGGAAGTGTCATTTTGCTCTTCAAATTTTCATACATTTTTTAATTTGACTCCTAGATTTCTTATAATATTAATTTTACTTTCAAACTTTTGAAATTTTGATCAATTTAACCCCTGCCGTTTTATTCTGTCTACAATTGGACAGAAAGTGATGAGTTGTTCCCCTAAACTATTCTTTGGAGGGAATATAAAAGGGTTTTGCTTACAAAAAAAAGTTGATGTATTGAACTGTTGAACTAGGATTTTCTTGGGATACAAATCGAAATTAGGGTTTTCAAATTCCTCACATCAAATCGAAATCAGAGTTCATCATTCAACTTTGGTCACGAAATCACATTAAATGATGGGTTGGGTTCGAAGAGAGAAGGATGGCAATCAAAGAAATGGAGCTTTTTGTACATTATTGTTTTTTGTTTGGAATGGTTGCCCTCAACGTGTTAATTATGTAATGGTTGTGTTTAAAATGTCACAAACAATTGCGTGTTTTGAAGATTTAAATGACAAATTATCAATGTTGGTTTTATGAATGGTGATTGCGCTCTACTTGTTAGTCATGTAATGAATGATCAATTATTTTGTTTTTTGCAAACAATGGTGATGCTCTGATTTTTTATTCATTGGTGGTGTTGTTTTTTATTCAATGGTGATGGTCTTTTTCTTTGGATGTATGCCATTTGATGGATGGATGCCATTTGAAGATGCCACGAATTATCAATGTTGATTTTTTTGTTTTTGTTTTTTGGTTTTATGGTTTGAACTGGCCATTTGAAGAGGCCACCAATTACCAATTTGTATTTTATTTTTTGAGTTAATGGTGACTTCTTATTTGTTTATTTATTATTATTATTAAATGGTAACGCTTTGTTTTTTTTTAGGGTGGACACAAATTGTTTTTAAGGGAGAAACAAATGATGTGATACTCTGTTATTTTTTTTTTTTTTTTTTATTTTAGAATAAAACCTTAACACAAAATATGAAATTTTCATTCATAATATTTTCCCACATTACATTCATTCGTAATATTTCCCCACATTACACACACACAAAAAGATATCAACTGTAAATGGAAAATTTCAGAGTATAGTTCCCAAATAGCCATTTTGTGCTTGTTTTGTGTCCGAAGTGACGGTTGAAAAATCAATATAAAATAGAAATCTTCAAAGTATAGTTCCCAAATAGTTGTGTGTGTGTGTGATGGTTGGAGTTGATTTGGATTAAAATACAACTTATATGTAGGGTTGTAAATTTGGCTCGACATAAGTCGGCCCATAGGTTAGAAAATTAAGCCCAGACCCAGTAGGTATTTGGGCCTAGGTTTGGGCCCGGCCTAGGCGGGTTTGAGCATTTTTAAAAAAATAAATTTATCAAAATTTTATTATTTTTCATTAAAAAATAAATTGGGCCTTGGGTGGCTTGGATAGGGCAGGCCCACGGGTCAAGCCCGGCCTGGCGGGCCAGGCTTGAAAATAATGGGTCAGGCTAAGAATCTTAGACTAAAATCCATCCCAAGTTATTGAGAGTCATTTTTACACCCTACCTATATGACATGAAATGTAACTAACCATTTACAATTGGTCGGGCTGAATTCTCCCTTTTAGATAAAGGTTAAGTGTACCTAGTCACTATTTATTTACTTAATAATGCAAGACTTTACTCACAATATATTAATGGTTTATTATTCCCCTTCTGATTTATTTAATTTTGGGTTAGGTAGACTTGAGGACAGTCTCAAATTCAAAAACAATTATGTAGTAAATTTATTTTAATATTAAAATACACAAACTCTAACAATTAGAAAAAATTTCATAGCAGATTACAAGAAAATTAGGTTTATACCTTAAATAAAAAATTTAAGAGTAAATTATAAATACACTTCTTGAAATTTGTTTAAAATATAAATTTTTTTTTTGTAATTTTAAAAGTTACATCCCACCATTTCAAAATTCTAATCGTATGATAAATAGTTTATTTTATTAATAAATCATAAGTTAATTAATAGTTTTTAATAATAGCATAAATATATTTTAACTAACAATTTTAATAATTTTATTATTGTAAAGAAAAATAGTTAAATTTTTTTTTTGTTAATTTTGTAAAATGAAAAATCTAAACAATAGGGTATTTGTAATTTTCACGAAATTATAAATACACTTCTTGAAATTTGTTTAAAATATAAATTTTTTTTTTGTAATTTTAAAAGTTACATCCCACCATTTCAAAATTCTAATCGTATGATAAATAGTTTATTTTATTAATAAATCATAAGTTAATTAATAGTTTTTAATAATAGTATAAATATATTTTAACTAACAATTTTAATAATTTTATTATTGTAAAGAAAAATAGTTAATTTTTTTTTGTTAATTTTGTAAAATGAAAAATTTAAACAATAGAGTATTTGTAATTTTCACAACCACAACACAAGTGACAATCTATATTTGAAAGAAAACTTTAAGGATATGCTTATAATTTACTCAAAATTTAAATATTATTATTAATTTTCAATTAACAAGCCTAATGATTGTGTAATAGCTTTTATGGTGTAAGATTGAGAGTTCATGAGAAAAGAGCAAGATGGAGTTGATTCATTTCACAAGCTTTTCGGGTCGTTTTCTTGGGTTAAAATATCGGGCCAGGTTGACCCTACCCGATTCATGAAAATTTCCGATGGATTTGACTGAAGGAAGTTCCCAAGAACAAGGGCGCTGACTTGCTAGGAAGGTCCGTCAATGAATACAAAATGCATAATAAAATAACTTGATGCTCTTGCAAGAGTTAAAAATAATAAAAAAGCAATGCTAGGTATTATGAAAAAAAATTTATGAAAATAATCATGAAAGATTTATGACTTTTGGATTACATTTAGAATAAAATGTCACACACTAATCAAGGTAATCCAAGGGTCATAAATTTTTCATGATCATTTTCATGAAAGTTTTTTCATAATCCTTAATTTTTCTCTAAAAATAAAGTAAAAAAAATCTAAAAACTACATATTTTAGTATATAAAAGAAATGATGATTGGAGACAAATAGTAATTGGACAAACAAACTCATCCCTATTAAACAACAACGAACCAATCATCTCAATTCTGAGGGAAAAATTCAACAATTTTTTTTAATCCAGACAAACAGCAAGCCCTTTTGTTTCTCTGTCCTGTCCTCTGAAACTGTCAAAGACTGGTTTGGGTTTTGGTCCAACCATGTTCATGTTGTCATTACAGCATCAATAGGAGAAGCACAAAGGTTGACATGGGCAATTGCTGGGGATCTAAATCTGCTGAACTTGTCCACTGTAACACTAACACCACCACCCCCACCACCATCGCCACCATCGCCACCACTACCACTACCACTACCACCATCATCGCCGCCACCACTGGACCTTTCACTCCAGGTACAACCCAGCACCAAAATCTAGATTTCAGTACTATTTACTTTATCTGGTCTTGTAATTTTCATATGTTGTCTTTGCCTTTTTGGTTTATTTCTCTGGAATTTTCATTTCTTGTTCTTTTATTTTACTTTTCTTCCAAAATCACCACATGGGTTCTCTATTATTTATTTATTTAAATTTTGCTATAAACGTAATATGTGGATACTTTTCTTAATTCAGATGAAGCCCAGAATCAATATTGTTGTTCTTTGCTTGATTGAGTGAAAAACCCATGATGAATTGATAATTGGATTTGTTTTTTTGTTTTTTGTTTTGTTTTGTTTTGTTTTTTTTTTTTTTTTTTTAATTTTTAAGGGACATCAATATCGTTGTTGTTTACTTAATTGAGTAACAAACCCATGACCAATTGATAATTGGAATTTACTTTTTTTGGTTTTTTTAGGGACATCTAATGGTGACAGCAACGACGTTGGATTTTCGAGCAGTAGTCCCAGCCAAAGCCAATTCTCAGTTGCAGCGAGCGATGATACTTGTTTGAATGGAGAAATATTGGCCACACCAAACTTGAAGGTTTATACTTTTGCAGATTTGAAGACCGCAACGCGAAATTTCAAATCAGATACTGTGTTGGGAATTGGTGGTTTTGGGACAGTGTTCAAGGGATGGGTGGATGAGAAGACGCTTGCACCGTCTAAGTTTGGCGCCGGAATGATTGTAGCCATCAAGAAACTGAGCCATGAAAGTGTGCAAGGCTTTCGAGAATGGCAGGTAATACTTTGTGATTCAATTCTAAACTTGTCACCAATACCACAATTTAGCATTTGTGCTTAAATAATGATAACAATTATGACAACAAAAATGAGGAGGAAAGTAAGAGAAATGCTTCTTTTGGTGTCCAATGCTGGCTGTATTTACTTGCTAGAAATGGGTTGATGGTCAAGCATAGTCTCTGCCATTGATTCAAACTGAGAACATGAGATGGGCAATTGTTAATGCTTTTATGTCATAATGCACTTGTGGATGGAGGAAAAAGCCCCTTCTTTCCAACAAAAAGAAGCTGCAAACAATTATGGATGCACGGATGGGATGGGCTCTCTTGCTACAATTGACTAGAATGAATGAGTGTTGTATAGTGCGAAGGAGATGTTTGTGTGAGCACGCGTGGGGATGATTGTCTGAGCCTGTGCATAGCTTGTCATTGTTTACTTTTAAGTTTTATCCACAGAGTGCTTCATTTGTTCCACCATTATTTATTGGCTTTCTTCAGCTTTGTAGCTATTTTTGTACATTTTTTTTATTTCTAATTTGCTTAGACATTATAGCAAATTAATGGATAAGAATATAAATGTATAGAAGCTAAAACTTACAAGCCTTCTATGAGGTTTTGACAACATCATTTGGTCACTTTAAGTTCCACAATTTCATTTCTATTGATAGGTAATAATATTCTAGCTAGTGTGATTGAGTAACATAAAATAAAATAAATATAAGTAAAATAAATGAAAAAGGAAGACGAAAGTCATGAAACAAAAAATTAAGTTTTCCTGGTCACATTCCATGGGACAAGAATGTAAAGCATAGACATTATAGCAAATTAATGGATAAGAATATAAATGTATAGAAGCTAAAACTTACAAGCCTTCTATGAGGTTTTGACAACATCATTTGGTCACTTTAAGTTCCACAATTTCATTTCTATTGATAGGTAATAATATTCTAGCTAGTGTGATTGAGTAACATAAAATAAAATAAATATAAGTAAAATAAATGAAAAAGGAAGACAAAAGTCATGAAACAGAAAGTTAAGTTTTCCTGGTCACATTCCATGGGACAAGAATGTAAAGCAATGGCCTCGCAATTTTTTTAAATTTTTTCTTTTTTTGGGGATAGGTAATACTTGTTCCTAAACCTGTAAGCTTGGAGTGCCCTGTGCACTATATTTTCCCTGCAGTTTGAATCCAAACCTATGCTTACCTTTGGTTTTACATTATAGGTCTTTGGCAGTGACTTGGGGCCTCTTATTTTTGATAAGTTTCACGCTAGATGTGATTTAATGAGGCATTTGTTTTGATAAGTGAATTAATGGTATTTATTACTCTAAGAAATGTACATGGGAATTTTTGTGGGTATTGTAGAAAATACTTGTTTTTTAATTAAGTGTTCTAAAATCTCAAGGGCACCAATGGCTAGACTCAATTGTACTCGTGTGTTTTAGAATAAAACTTCTAATAATTGATTGTGGCAAACTCATTTGAGAAGTGACTATCTGTTTTCAGAAATTTCTTTTGATGTACACCTTATGATAAAATCATTTTTAGTGAATCTAATGGTCTAAATGAATATTGAATTCTTTATTCAACGTGGAATCGCAGATAAAAAAACCTACTTCTATGAGAAGTAGGTGTATGATAAAATGATTTTGAATGAATCTAATGGTATATTTGTTTCTTCCATTGAAAATGCAGTCGGAAGTGAATTTCTTGGGAAGACTTTCGCATCCTAACTTGGTTAAGCTGTTGGGGTACTGTTGGGAGGATCAAGAGCTTTTACTTGTATACGAATTTATGCAGAAAGGAAGCTTAGAAAACCATCTTTTTAGACGTAAGAACTTGAGCGGAAAATAAATAAATAAATAAATAAACAAAAACTTTGCTGGTCCACGGTTATATTGCATTGATTGCTGGATTTTTTGGTTGTCCAGGGGTTTCTTCTTCTGTTGAACCACTTTCTTGGGATCTGCGGCTCAAAATAGTGATTGGTGCTGCACGGGGCCTTTCTTTCTTGCACACTTCTGAAAAGCAAATCATTTACAGGGACTTCAAAGCCTCTAATATACTGCTTGACGGGGTGAGATTTTACATGATCATGCCTGTTGAGCATCGGTTGAATGATTCCATGTTCTCTCTCTCTCTCTCTCTCTCTGAGATCTCTTAGGAATCAATCTCAGTACTAGTTGAACTAGAATTGAGAAATGGTTTGTGAACAGTTGGATTACTGTTAATTGTGTTTTCTCAATGACAACTTCTGTTAGTTTTTGAAAGGTAAGTGACTCGAAACACTTTTTAGGACATGGGGATTGTCATTGCTTCTCCTCACATAATTCAACAACATAAATAGAATACCGGCATCATAGTTATGTAGATGCATATTTCCTCTAATCGCTATTGATATAACGAGATTTTTCATTTTCATTTTCCATTGAAACAAACATTTTAAAAACAAATGTACATTCAAAACCAATTATTCTGAAAGCTTCTGTCGTTTGTTTTTCGATTTTTACAGAACTTCAATGCAAAAATCTCAGATTTTGGCTTAGCAAAATTGGGGCCCTCGGGTGGAAACTCACATGTAACAACTCGAATTATGGGCACATATGGTTATGCTGCTCCAGAATACATTGCAACAGGTGAATATATATATTTTTCATTAGTCTATATTTGATGTAATTGGAAATAACCTCAACAAATCAACATTAATCCTTGCTAGTTCAAAGTTTAGAGAATTGAATTGTGGTAAAATGAATTAGCTGACACATCTGTGCACCATTTTGAACAGGTCATTTATATGTGAAGAGCGATGTGTATGGTTTTGGTGTTGTGCTGCTGGAGATATTGACAGGATTACGAGCACTAGATACCAAACGGCCCAGTGGGCAACATAACCTGGTTGATTGGGCAAAGCCCCTTCTTTCCAACAAAAAGAAGCTGCAAACAATTATGGATGCACGGATGGAAGGACAATATTCTTCAAAGGCAGCGTTACAGACCGCTCAACTTACTCTAAAATGCCTTGAACCAGAACCTAGAAACCGGCCCTCAATGAAAGAAGTCACGGAGGTCTTGGAACGGATAGAAGCTATGAGGATCAAACCCAAAGCATCCAAATAGGAGCTGACAAATAGAAACAATCACATTGAGCAAGGTAAGCTGAATTGGATCAACAAGTGTATGTTCACACAAATTGTGTACCCTTTTTTTTTTTAATTTTTTTTTTTTTTACAATTTGGTGACTTATTTGTTGAATGATTTCTGTAACATTTTCTTGAAATTCTTTCTTTGCAAATTTTGTATTGGTAATTGTCATTTGTATTTACATCGGGTGATTGTTGTAAACTAGGAACTATGATATGATTTTTATAGTATCATTTGTGAACGGAGTTGGAAATAATTTTGCAATACCTATTGAAAATTTAGTTACTGTCTTGCATATTGAAATTGTTTTAATTTTTTGGCCAGCTTTGATGGCTATGCAACTAGTAGAAGGAAAAAGATCAGAACAATCATTCCACTTCATATGCAAGTATGCTAGAAATACATCTATGAACTAAAAATTTGGCTTAGAAAAAAAAAAAAAAAAAAAAGAGAGATAAAAATATAAGGATTCAGTTTTTGCTTTTGAAAAATGTGCTGCATCACAACAGACGGTGCCTCTAGAGACTGCTAAAAGAAGAAGGAAGGGGAAGGGGAAGGGGAAAATGCCAACCGGATGGGTAAGTCGTCAAGCCCTAAAGCAGATATGTTTGCGTTGTCTCTTTTGATTTTTCTTGTATTTCCATATCAAAAATAAATAAATAAATAAATCAATGTATGCTCTGTTCATAAAAAAAATGTGTGTTCATGACCAACCAATAACAACAATGATAATAATGATAACAATAATAATATAACTCCATGCTTTTTGACTAAATCACAAATTTACAATAAGTTAACCTATAAAAGTAACCAAATTATATATATATATATATATTTTTTTTTTGAAAGAAGGAAAAGAAAAACTGAGATAATTTAATCCCAGAAGGTGGATCTTCTTCTATTAAAACAGGTCTTATGCTTTATGTGTGGTTTTAGGATGTGTCCAAGAAAAAGAAAGGAAAAGAATAAAAGAAATAGAAGGAAAATGAATGAAACAAAATCTAAATTCTTTGTTTCTATTTGGTTGGTCTATGAAAATAAGAAAAAATTAACATGTCTACCTCATTAAATACATATATATATATATATATATTTTTTTGGTTACTAATTAAAAAAAAAGAAAAGAAAAAAAAAAAAAAGAACAAGGTGCCATTTATTATAGCAGCCTTGGTTGGTTGATCTGCTGATGTGCTTTACAAAATCTGTTGAAATCTCTGTTACACTCTGTTTGGATCAAGTAATTTGATGAGAAATAATAAAAAATGAAATAAAAAATAAATTATTTTTCCATATTTATTTTTTAAGTTAGCTGAGAAAATGTGAGAAATGATCTCTCTTATTTTATAATTTCATTTCTCATCAAAAGCGGTTTTCATAATATGGAGATGCCCATTATTTATTAAAATACAAAAGAGAAAAAAAAAAAAAAAATTCTACTCTTATTCATATATTACCTACTTTGTTTTTCTTATTTATCCAACGCGAAAATAAATAAATTTTTTGTCACTTTTCTTTCTTCTTTTTTTTTTTTTCTACATTATTCTTCTTTAAATTTAAATTCTTTAAACACAGATGAAAAATAAAACTAAAGAAATTCGATTTACACTACTCATTACATTTCCTAGTACGTTTTGCTAGCACAAATCAGCTTTAAAATCTTGCCCAGTTCAAACCCTAGAGTCTATGGGCCGTAATCAAGCCCTAAAACATGGAGAACCATTGGGCCGATGGACTACACACATCCTAGCAAATCCTATGATAACTATTATTATTATTTTCTATCCGTTTTATATTATTTGGCTTCGTATTATTATTTTTCAATTAATATTAATAATTGTCATGAATTTCCATATAAATAGCAATACAAAACAATAATAAAATCAATGATATTATAGCATTTTTCATATGATTCTTTTTTATTTATTTATTTTTGGCCATACGATAGGATGTTACAGGATTATATTATAATGGAAGGATCATAGTCGCTATATCGACTTGAATCTTGAACCTCTAACCTTTTTACTGTCCCCGGGACAATTACATGGATTATTGGGCAACTGCCATACTCTCATTTTCCAAATGATTTAAAGACATATCCACATTAACTTTTTTGAAAAAATGAAACTAAATTAGGAATATTTTAAATATTTTAGATACATCTATATTAGTTTGAAGACAATTTTTTTTATTTATTTATCAGTTTTACTTGACCAAATAGCCTAATGGTTTAAATTGAAAATAAATTAAAATTGAAATTAACAAAATTAAAAATTCAAGATTTATTTATTATAGATGTCAAATCTTGATTTTTTTTTTATTCTCTCAAAAAAAATGGAAGGATTGAAAAAAAAAAATAAAAACCCACACTTGACTTTGCACCATGGAAATCTAGAAAGAAAAAAAAACCGCGTGATATGCGGGTCACTGAAAAAAAACTGGTCCCCAAATGGGCAAAAATAAGCATATCAGGCGGAGAGCATGTATATATATATTTTATATAATTGACTTAATTTTATCATAAAATTAATAATATTAATTACAAAATATGTAATTTTATTATAAATTAACCTAATAAAATATCTAAAATTCGTGACTAGTTACAATTTTTTATTATTTATATTTATTTTATGATTGATATGACAAAATTTTATATTTTTCTGTCTTAAAATATTAGTCCCATTATTTTTTTTTTTTTTGTCTCAAAACATTAGCCGCTTTTCAAAAATTAAGAATTAAAATAATATAAATTTCTATTATACCTTTTTTTTAAAAAATGTTAATAACACAAAAAGTTTAATTATGACAATTGATATTCTTTAAAAAAAATGTAAATTTAAAGGGTAATTCTTAAAAAGAAAAAATTACCCATAAATCCTATACGGAAGAAAGTTAAACCATTTAGTCTTAAAAAAAAATTGTAGACCATTTAGTCCTATTTTTTTGGTAGGTGTTTTGGGGATGATTTTATCCCATTTAGTTTACATCATTACCCTTGATTATGATTGGTTCCTAAAATTGTTGATCTGTTGGGTGGATAGGCAATGTCAACGTGGGGGTTGGATTTCTGATTGATTAACTTGAATTTATTGTATATTGGAGGAAGATTGGCAGGCATTCTTGCACTATGTTTACTGGCCATTTTTTTCGGCGGCAACCATTGTTTGTCCACGTGATCATTGGTGTGACATTTTGCTTGAGGCTTTCTGGTGTGCCTTACGCCATCAACCCAACCATCATAACTACTTTTTTCACGTAAACATTGTAAAATAAACTCCTTTCATATGGGTTTTAACCTCAATTGTGGTCTCTCGATTACACCAATTATTACATGTCAAACAAAGAACAATGAACCTTAATACCATCACGCTTCACCAACAAACACAATATAAACACATCATACAATATCAAGCATAACCACTTCCATTGCACATTAACAATATAAATAAATTCAACTTAACATGGGTTCAACATCGACCATGACGTGCGTTACACTGGTCGTTGCCAACAGGACCTTTTGCTAGACCACATTCTGATGCGAAAATTAATCCGCGCGGTACCACATAATTGCAAACTATCAATATATATGTGTGCAACAGAACGTACAAAATTAACTCTGACAAAAATCCCTAAAAATCACCAACACAGCCACACAACACAACGTAGTACCACACTTACAATTTCAGGATGTACACAAATTACACAAACACACCAACCACTACTTTGTCATCACACATGTTAGCAAATCACAATACACTCAAACAACGTAAACACGCTACCAGTTGCGTTAATGAAATCTAAAATAACCAATCAGCCATATCTAATTACATACACATGACAACTCAAACACAAAAAAACCAGGGACTAACAATCTTCTCCCATTTTTCCCAATATTACGACAGTAATCAGCCACATTACCAATTAATAACACCCAACACCCAAGCACATTACATGTCACGATCCAAACCCGCCCCTATGGGTTAGCACCGTTAACCGTCAGTAGTCCGTGATTACCGCAAGGTGCTTAACAGTAATGACAGTCAATACCAGAGTAAAGGGCTGGCGAAAGCCAAAATAGTAAATAAATGATGTCCAATGAGCTGTGATAGCTGACATCCAAATTTGTTATATAAACATTGGCCACATTGACAACCAAAAGATATTATATATAACATCCATGTCAGGGATTCCAAACCCTAAACATAACTTACAGTCAAGGTCATATAACATTGTTACAAAACGAGACAGGAAGGATGGAACTCGAGACACCCAGAGCAAAAGGGCCTAGCTTGAACAGACATGGAATAACCCCAAATGAGGCACAAAGGTTGCTCTGAGCAAAAACAAGAGTACCCAGACGGCTCCTAAAGCTCCGGTCCGGTGCCTGGACACTTATATATTATATATTAAACCAGTGACCTTAAAAACCCAGTGAATAAACAGTTATGTAAAGAGTTAAGAAATGAATATCCTTTCAGTAATTAAACAATGCATATCAGTCACTATAGAAAACCTAGCAGTTCATTGTGCATCTATAGCAAACAGTACAGTAGGTCTTAAGAGAACCGAACAGTGAAGTTAAATGGCCATCGATAACAGTAACAGTAGGTGTTCCTAAACATGGGAAACCGGAAACAAAGTCTCTGTGACAGTAGCAGTAACAGTACAGTAACAGTAAAATTGCTAAGAAACGCCCAAAAGTCGTTCAGTTAGCCGATCCTGGTAGCTTCATGCAGTACTTGATCAAGTTAATATGGACTAGTCTTGCATGTCTTTTGCATAATTGTATACTGAAAAATTGAACTGGAAACGAATTCGTTCAGAGAATGTGAAAGCAATGACTCGCAGATTATCATAGTCGATGTTGATTGGGCATCAGTTCTAATAAGATTGAATAATCGATAAGGTGGAACGATATCTACAACATTGTTGACTCAGCAGAGCACTGGGTGTGTGTGTGTGCAGTGTAGTATTAGCTAAGGTAAGGTAACGTTGGTTCGGCGTAGACTAAGCAGTTCCGGTTATTCACGTGTCTGTGCATCGCTATCATACTCCTTTCCTGTTGTACAAACATCTCGTTAGCAGAGAATATGAAAACCACGCTCACTCCGTGGAAATTCGTTTACGTGTCTTTTTAGTAAGCTTGTCTAGAGAGCGCTCTCTCTACACACCCTGATTGAGTCTATGCTGTACCCGTGGCCGTAAGTACGCGCGGAATAATAACAATATCTCGCCCTGCGCTAGACAGTATTTATTAGCAATAGCCTTAATACTTGACCAGCTGCCCGAGTATCATTGGTATAGCCTTCCGTTTAGATGGTGATTTGGCATATAGTTATTAAGATAATTGATTTTGATGGAAAAATGTGCCAAAATGTATAATGCGATCTTATACCAAATGTGACTGCATGCTCATTGTGTCTATGAGATGGGTTCGTTCCTAATGTTTGAGGCGATGGGTTTAGTGAAAAGTGTCTAAGTTGTGTGTGGTCTTCTGCGTGTATTGTGTTGTTGGAATATTTCTGGTTTTTTTTTTGTGTTAGCTCGTGGTCTTCATCTCTGTAATGTACAACGCGTCCACCTTCGATGATTTAGTGCAATTCTGCCTGGTGTCTTAAGCAATGGCAGTACAGTAAACTAAAGTGCAGTATCTGACAAGTCTCCGAACTGAATTACTGAGTATGTTGGTTTAATTGCATTTCTCATTCTGTTTAGTTCATCAATACTATTCAATTGTATATGTGCGGAATTGCCAATTTGAACTGTCTTTCTCCGGACCTTTTGCGAAATTGATTGCTGTTTGATGCTAACTTAGAATTTATATATGAATTACCTTACTATGTAAAATTTAGATTATACTAGTGCGAATGTCAGAAACTGATAGAGTTTAGTATTTTTCATAGAATTTCATTAGCTTTGGCGTCGACGGACGTTATTACATCTTGGCACCTCTTACGCTTCTGGCGGACTTTCCCTGCAAGATGACTCTGTTGGTTAGAATCCCCATTGACCTCAGTACAACTATGCATCACGCCTTCTCACCCATTTTTCTTGGCTAAACCTGCGAGAGGGTGAGATAGGGAAATTGTTTCAACCATAGAGAGTTAGAATTAGGTATGCATCTTAGATCATTTCGGAAAGGTATCTTTATGCACAACTTGGAGGCTACTGGCCATATCTAAATTTCCAATGATCCGAAGGCTTATTCTCACCTTCTTGTTGATGACATTTTAAGTAGTTCTGATTGACATTCTATGTGCAAAATAGTGATCTAGTCAAGAGTCTTGCGAAGGAGAGGGAGGTGATCGCGGAGCAGGGATGTCGAATGAGTGAGAGTGCAGACCTGGCACAGGAGGCGGCCATCGTGTGAGTTACGGGCCCCAGGGAAGGAGCAGGGGAGCAAAACGTGTGCAGTGGGAGAACAGGGCAACCGGAGAACAGGGGGAATGGGCGGCAGGTGGACGGCAGGCAGGTTGCATGGTAGCCTAACAGGAAAGTTACGAGCGTGGATGGAACGGCGTCGAGTCTGGTGAAAGTCATTCCGGTCTGCTGTGGATTAGTAGGATGTCAGTGGATTGTCTCAAGAGAAAATCAGTCCGCAAAGGTTATAGCCAGAATTTTTGAAAATCCGCTAAGCAACAAAAATTAACTTTGAGACAGATCTCTTTGGTGGACATATGTATCGGAAAAATTCAATTGGAATTTATAGTGCGATAGAGTGCCCACCGCAGCAGAAACGCGAGCCTAAGTTTACTGGACAAGGAAAGGCGAAAACACTTGAAAATCCATTAAATACCGACCATCCAGCCGAAGCCGACTCTTTCCAAGATTCAAGCCTTTGAGCTAAAATCAAAAAAGACACCGGATAGTAATCATTGAACAACAATCAAAGGAAACTTGAAGAACAATGCTCGAAGACATCCACATGCAAGTGTTCTAATGGATTCCAATGTTCCAAAACAGAACCAAAATGCAAGTTTGAACTCCAAAAACATTGATAAATTCAGGACTACAATCCCAAATGTAGCATGCATTGGGGAAATTCGGTTATTTGAAAACAATCTCAAATTTCAAAGACAGCACATGCATTGCAAGAATTCACTCTCAACACTATACTTATAAATCCAAATCTTGACTTCTAGATCAACTAATTTTCCCTGATCTGCTAAGAACAACTTAAAATTCACAACCAGAAGGTGAATTCTTTACCTAGGTCGGTGAACAAAGTATTACAAGCTCAATTGTTTTGCAAAATCCCTTCAATTCTTATAACCTCCAAAAGTTAATTCTCTGTTGAAACCAAATTCTCCTATCTCACCCACTTCTCGCGGCTTTACTTTAGAAATGGGTGAAGAATGGTGTTACAACGTGTGTAAGTAATGGGAATTAAAACAATAGTTCTTGAGGGGTCCACTAAAGGGCAAAAATGTAATAACCCAACTAAGGAAATTATACCCTATAATCTAATGTTAATCATTCTAAATTGAGATTTTAATTAAATCTACTATAAAAATCCATATAAATTCTACATTAGCATTTAAACACTAATCAATTTCGGAATCTAGGTCCGCGATAAGACCTTCAACTTCGCAATTCAAAGTTAAAACATGAACTAGATCATTTGATGACTAACAGAAGAAATGCAATTAAACAACATACATGCATTCAGTTCGGATTTCAGTCTGATTAGTTACTTATCATGCTGACCAGAGATTAGCACAACAGAGGTGAGGTTTGCTACATTACATTGTCACAGAGCACACAAAAAAAAAAAAACCAACAAATTCCAACAAAAAATCCAATACACTAACCCTAAAACAAGTAGACACTTCACAAAAACCATCCTCCCATTTGCGACCACCAACAAATACACACAATTGTACCAATAAACATTGGCACAAATCAAGCAAAAATCATTACATTAATAATATTGCCACAACTCAAACGGAACAATATACAAGAAATCGGCAGCAGGTCGCCATTTGCAACAAACCACCCAAGTACAGGCGATCCTTCAGATCGGCCGAGACGAGGTGCTCATTAGCTGAGCCTTTCCCCAATCCGTACCCAACGTTCCTGAGCCTCGATGGACAACTTGCCCTGATGACGGACACGTGGCCGTTAGGCAACGAGTCAGGGTTTCCTTAAAGTTCTTCCCGCCCCACCTTCCACCGTGCTCAAAATAAAATTATTTATCGTTTCCGAGGTGGCGACGCTTCTGTGATAGTCTTGTCTAAAGGCTTCTGTATCGCTTCACTTTGGCACTTTCTTTTTCTTCAAAAATCTGTTTTCATTTGTCGGATTTGGACTTCTTTTGGTGATTTTATCAGTCTTGTATTGCACACTGCCGAGATCAGATTATTTAAACGTGACATGAGTCCTGAACGAGTGAGCCTATATGAACAAAATGGGCATCCTCCTCCCCAAGGACGTATCGGGGGGACGTCCAGCAGGGTCGTTTCTTCTCTGGCACACTAACTCTCTCTATTGGTAGACAATTCGCCAGTTGCTATCAGATTGCCCTCACAATGATGTTTTTCATGATCGTACCCAAGCATATGAGATTGATTGCCATTTCATTAGACAACATGTGTTACACGTGGTTACTTCTTCCTCCCCAATTACTTCTGCCCCGATCAACTGCTGATATTTCCCACCAAGGGCTCATCCTCCTGGGCGCTTCAGTTATTCTCTTCCAACTCAACTTTGGTGGTATGCACTACTCTCTTGAGCTTTTGCGGGGGATATTAGTATATATTATCACATAGATATATGCCTGTGAAGAATATACATTAGATTATACATTAGATATATGCTGTAAAAAGGAAACAACACCTTCATTATTATGTTTTTCTAGTGCCTTAGCTTTCATTATGTGTCTCTTTTTCCCTTCGGGTGCTTTCTATTAAATGAGAAATATCACCTTGTAACAATATACTCAATATAACAAAAACACATTCATTCAGTCTCTCTGTCTCTCTCTCTCTCTCTCTCTCTCTCTCTCTACGCAAACTAACATGAGAATTTGTAAAAACTCAGGTATGTTTGGTTTGGATTTGGAGAGAATAATTTTAAAAATATTTGGGGGAGAGAGGTTTAGAAATTTTTTGGTTTGTTGTTATATATTTTTTTAAAGTAGTGAGTTGGAAATTGATTTGATATTTTGTTGTTAATTGAGTAGATATGTGTGGAGAGAAAAAGATGATTGAGAATGAAAGAGAAAAAAGTTGATTAATTGATGTGTAAGGAGAGAAAAAGTAATTTTTGAAAATTGTTTTGGAAAATTACAAACCAAACAAATTTTTGGTAGAAAATTTTTCCCAAAATTCACTACCAAAGCCAAACCAAACATATCCTCAATTTTTTGACATTTGACCAAGTTCTTCAAAAAGCCACCAAAAAAGTCTATCAAAAAGGCCAATTTTTTTTGTACCAAAAAGTTCACCAAAAAGTTAAAAGCCAAAAATATTTTTGTACCAGATTTCTCAAAAACCTCTCAATTTTGTTAAACGACAATGCCTTAGAAATTTTTTAGGTCGGATAGGTACCCGCTGGCTTGCCATAGGTGGTACCTTTATACACAGTGAGAGATGGACAAAATACAAAACAACAATGATCCATCCATTAATTTGGAGCACTGGAATGAGGTTGAAATTCAAAAAAAAAAAAAAAACCTAAAGGCAAAACAATCACATCCTTAATGAGTTGGGCATGACCCCCCTAGGGCTACAATAATCATCCTAGAGCTCCCAAACATTTTTCAAATACAAAACACAAGAAGGGTTCAGATTTATGTCAGCAAGGTTGAAACCCACATTGGAAAAAAGAAAAAACGCTTCAAAAATTCACGGAAAATTCACAGACGGTTTTGAAATTCTCCCTCGCTCTCAATTTGATATTTTACATACTAATTTTCATCTGCCTCCCGTCTCAAACTTAATATATTACTTTTTTTTTCCTAGTGTTAGTTATTATCTATCCAAACATTTATTATTTATATGTTTTCTTTTTATTTCGAAATTTAAAAATAATATACGGTAAATTTTAGAACTAAATTAAGGAAAAAATTTGTCCTGAATGACATATTTAGCTCATCTATATAAATACTTTTAAAAATAAACTTGAAAAAGGTAGTCAAGTTTTCAATTTTATAATATTACTCATTATAAGTAAAAAAATGTAGTTAGGTTTAGCAAGATTTTATATTACATTAAATTTACATTTTATAAAACATTTATCTTTTGCATTGCTTACTCATATGTTGAAACTAAATAAATATAGTATATACAAGTATTGAAAAACTCTCAAAGTAAGCAACCAAAACAAGCAAACAAGGTATAGAAATTATGAATGTTTTAACTAAATTAGACTTTCTAAATATTTGCCAATAAAATTTACATACTTACTAATTTTTGCCTAAGAAGAATCTCTCTATTTGCGTTAAAATGCGTTTTAAAATTATTTTTTTTTTAAAAAAAATTAGAAATTAACTCATATCAGTTAAATTTAAACTAGATAACATTATTAATTGCATACACCATCATTCTTTATACTTAAATGGTATTAATACATTATGGGTTGACTATCTTTTTTCAAGTTTATTTTTTTGAAGTATTTATATAGAAGTAAAAAAAATGTTGATTAGGAATAAAAAAAAAACCTTTTTTTTTTTTTTTCCACTTCTCCAACCTTTACGTATCTAATTTTATACAAATTTAGTCGTTATAATCTATTTTTAAATATAGTTGAAATAAAAGGCAAACATAAAATAACTATTGATTGAAGACAATACTACAAAGTTATTATATAATTTAAATTATAATACTGATAGATAAAAAAATAATTAAAATCACTACGATTACAAATATATTATAGTATTATATAATTAAGTATAACCAACAATCTCATGCATAGCACGAGTGGAACACTTTGTAAATAAAATAAAATATAAAATAAAAGTGAATTAATGTTTGGGGAGAGAGAAAATATGTTTATTTAAAAGCAAGGGAGGGAGGGAGATTCTACCCATCCGTTAGTTCTTTAGGAGATTTTTTTTTCTCATCTCGTGGTAACTTTAGTCCGACAAATTAGTTGCAGTTCAAATGACAAAGGAGATTTGGCGAAGCGCCTTTTTTTTTTAAAAATAAATGCAATCAACTAGCAATTTAAAAAATAAAATAAGTTAAACCTCGTCAATAAAAATAAAAATGTCACATACAAAATCATATAATTATTGATATTTTTTCTTTCACAAAAACATCACATCCAATTATAAAAAAATCAAACCATTATTCTCAACACAAAAAGAATTTTTATACCTCAATAAAAATAGCCCCAAGAGCAAATAAACAATGCCCTCACGTCAAATAGTAAGTTTCTAAACATCCACAATGTAATAATTCCTGCACTATCTTGTGATTATTGTCAATCTCTCAATTGGTTGAAATAATGGTTATCACCTCTGTGGACTCGCCCAAATGTGATTATCCTATCCACACGCAAATTTTCTCTAGAGGGAGAGAGGGTGATAGGATGGAGTACAGAGAGGTTTTTAGGTCCTAAACCAAACCGTGTCGATAGAGTAGAAGTAGGACACGCCGAATTTCGATTCAAAGGGAGACGAGACCCTGTTCAAAAAAACAAAAGACACGAAGAATGAGGACAGAGATTATCGCCGTCAAGATGGAGGTGAGATGAGCTAGCTGATATTTGACTCAGTTCTCTCCACTAATCAGCAATCTCTCCTCACTTTATTGGCTTCTTTTTGAATGGGGTCCTTACGCTGTTAGTTTCTTAATAAGTGGGATTTATTATCAAATAAGTCTTAGTGAAAAAAAAACATTTGTTTTATTAAAAACGTCACTAATTGTAAAAATAAGTTTAACGACGAATTCTATCAAATATCAAAGATAAATAAAAAGTCACTTAATCAACTCTTCAGTGACGTATGTAAAAAATTGCTCACAAAAATTTTATTTTTGATAGTGACACAATTTTATCATAGATATTTGTTTTCAATGGGACTTGATTTGAAATTAAGTCTAACTATTTAGGAGTTTATTGGTAGTTTATCGTTTTTTCTTGTGAAGTTGTTATTTTAATTTTAATTATTTTAATATATTAAAATATTGAAGAGGAATTTAACTGGAGAGTGAGGAGAGAGAAAAAAAGAATGTTATTAAAGCAAGCAAGAGGAGAGAATTTTCAAACCGTCCGTGATTTCCGTTTAGTTTGGGGAGTTTTTTTTTTTTTGAGTTGTGAGCTAACTGTTACATAAGGGATGTTTTTTAGAAAGATGATTAAGATTAATTTTAAATGTGTTTTAACAATTTTTTAATTATTTTATGTGAGGAAGCAAGTGTGAGTACTAAAAATAGGGCCATAACTCCGATCTCTTATCGATGAAATGGTAGCAGCCTAATTGAACCGCTAGCCACGTCATACTACATATCACCTACCACCAAAAAGATTTTCTCCATATATATTTAAGAATCTCTTTGGGACTTTGATAAATTTTACAGTTTCTTATCCAATAATATCCTAGGTTATTTTTAGTGTGTGTTGCTTTATCGAGCTCCTCTGTTCTTTTTGTGAAACTATTTATGATAATTGTGTGTGTAATTTACTTCGAGGTTCTATTCTTTGCTTGTGTATTTTGCCAGTTTCTTCCATCCTATACTACCTAAAAAAATAAATTTTTCATCCCATGATAGTAATTCTTATACTAACTTTGTTGCAAGAGTTAATACCAAATAATATGATAATTATTTCTATTAATTTAGATGTTGATACTCTGGTGTAATTTATAACACCGCGCTTTTATTTTCTGTTGAATTGTCACTACCTGTTGATCCTGATTGGATATTGTATTCTCTAGGTAGTATGTCTGCTACTACTATGTAATGTCTAATAGTGGCATGGAACCTTATTCCCTTTCTTTACTGTTTCAGTCTTCATCTCTATTAGTAGTGGTGTTAGTGTATTATTGTTATGGTGTATACACTCATTATATATACATAGGTTTAATCAATTGTACCATATATCTTATTAAGGACAATATATATAGTTTGACAGTCTATAGGTAAATAGCATATGTACACAAGTAAGTTGCATTCTCAATCATATGTTATAACCTCCATGTCAAGTAAGGAGTGCTCGGGTGGGACAAAATAGTGGCACACTCTCGCCCCAAGTTATGATAAGTAAGAATGTTTAATATGTAATATATATTCTATTAAATATCATTGGTAAGCAAAATCAAATATTGTTTAGGAAATGAAGAATTAATTCCTTAAGTATTTCTGTAAACCTCGGTTGCCTAATAACCCCTTAAGTTATTAGGGTTTAAGTCTTGGATAACGCTTGTTAATGTGTTGTGTACTAATGTGAAGGTTTATGTGCCCAATTCTTAATCTTTCTCTCACAGAATACACATTAATGTATACTGAGATTAAGCCGTTTGTTTTTTATACCTAAGATAATTGGCACCTTTAATACTTTTAAGATCTTCTGAATTTTTTTTTTAATCTTTTAAGCAATTACATAAAAACTATTATTTCGTCATCTATCCAAGGATAAAAAATTTAGGCGTTTAAATTTTACAAACATGTTCCCGGGAGGGTATTTGTTTAAATTAGACTATTATTGCTGTCCTTTGTATAATTTCGAAAATACATCGCAACCCTTTCAAGGTTGCTATGAACACTGTATAAACAAATGAACACATTTTTATGTGGAATAAAAATCTATCAAGTCAATAATAGTTTTCAGGACGATATCTTACTAAATTATATTTTTAATAATAATAATTCAAATAATTTTATTATTGTTAGGAGAGTAGTTTAGAAATTTTATTTACTTTTTTGTTAATTCTATTAAAATAAAAATTTATTGATTTAAGAGAATATTGTCAATTGTTTTCAAAACAGATAGGGCAATCCAAGTTTTAAAAAAGAATCTCAGGAGTATTATTTGTAATTTATCCTAAAA
>NW_021025183.1:513937-574190 GCF_004153795.1 Camellia sinensis | reverse complement strand
TGCTTTTTTTGGGACTTTCTTGATTCTGTCTTCACACTTCATGTTCAAATAATGCATGCTTTGCATAGCCATAGGTCATTCCATGTGCCTAAATTCATGTTTCGGGATTTATTCCATGCATCGGGAGCCATGTTTCCATGTTTCAGGATCATTTTGCATCGCATTTTAGTGCTGAAACTTGCATGTTTATATGTCATATTTCATGCCTTGCCATGTCTTGTTAGAGTGGCATTTGTGCCTTAGGGTCGGTCCTCGGTTTACGTGCACGCGGGTACGCATTTCGAGTTGTCTTATTTTCATCTCATGGCCTCTTATGTGAGCGTGGCTGAGGTCTACTTGTGTTGGTGTAAGTCCATTCCATTGGCTTGTGCATAATAGGGGGTGGAATTAACAAGGCTAATTCTAAACTCTGCCACAAAAGACTTTACCATTTTCCCATCAAACATAGTCCCATTATCAACAGTTATAATCTGTGGGATACCAAATCTGTGGATTAAATCCTTAATGAATCCAATAACCTCAGTTTGGTCTATAGTCTTGTATGGCTTAGTTTCGACCCATTTAGTGAAGTAATCAGTGGCCACTAAGATGAAACAATGATGCTTCAAAGAAGGTGGGTGTATTTTCCCCATCATATCCATGGCCCATCCCCTAAATGGCCAAGGCTTTACTACTGCATGCAGGTCAGTTATGGGCACATGCCTGATCGTGCCATGCTTTTGACATGCCTGGCAACCCCTTGCATATTCTATGCAGTCCTTAAGGATAGTTGGCCAATAGTAGGAATGCCTTCGAAGCAACCACCTCATCTTCACACCAGGCTGATGAGCACCACAGATGCCTTCATGAACCTCAGCCATAGCTGTCAATGCTTCTTTTGGGCCTAAACATTCCAGCAATAAACCATCTCCCCCCTTTTTGTAGAGAGCATTACCGTATATGATGTACTGCATAGATTGCAATTTAATTTTTCTGCTGGCCTTTGAGGATGGCCCAACCAAGTACTGCATTATTGGATGCCTCAAATCTTGTTCCTGTAAGTCATTATGATTGACTTCCAGGACCACGTTCCTTTTATTTAAGGGTGGCATAGATTTCTGGTATGTTATTTGGCTTATATCCCTTTGAGTATTATCTCTTCTCTTGAAATTCGAAACTTTCTGCGCCACATCATTAGCTCTATTATTCAAGAATCTTGGGACATGAGTTACATTTGCTATTTGAAATTGAGAAAGCAGATATAATGCAACAACATAGTATGGCAACATGCTTATACTTTGACATTTGAAAATTCCTTTTACTTGGTTAACCACCAATTAAGAATCTCCAAATATGACAACTGCATGAACTTGTAATCCAATAAGAATTTCCAGTCCCACTATTAAGGCTTCATACTTAGCTTGATTATTAGAACAAGTAATTTCATCCACTATGAAACCATGTGTGGTTTTTACTCCTTGTGGTGACTTAATCACTATACCAATTCTAGTTAGGCCATTGACTTTTGATCCATTGAACCACATTTGCCATGGCTCAATACTAGCCATACCAAGTTCCATTATCTCTTGGCTTTCTGTTTGAGATGGATGGTCTGCCAAAAAATTAGCTAAAACTTGTCCTTTTACTGCCTTTTGGGGAACATATTCTAAATGAAATTCTGATAAGGCTAGTATCTATTTGCCAATTCTTCCCTTCAACATAGGTCTAGATAACATATACTTAACCAAATCTGTGGTTGCAATTACCAAGACAGTTGTAGGTAAAAGATAGTATCTTAATTTTATTGCAGCAAAATACAATGTAAGGCACAACTTTTCTACAGCTGAGTATTTACATTCACAAGAATTTAAAAACCTACTAAGGTAATAAACAGCTTGCTCCTTGCCTTCTTCATTGCCTTGGGCTAAGAAAGCTCCCAATGAATCCTCTGCTGTAGCTATGTACAACTTCAAGGGCTTCTCACCCTTTGGTGGCATTAGCACTGGAGGGTTAGCCAAGTAGGCTTTGATTCCTTCGAAAGCAATTTGATGCTCTGTTGTCCATACAAATTCCTCTTCATCTCTTAACCTTAACAAGGAAGAAAAATACTTTAGTTTTCCCTGCAGTGTTAGAAATGAATCTTCAAAGGAAATTAACCTGTCCAAGGAACTTTTGTAATTCTTTCTTACTTGATAGAGGTCTGGCTTCAATGATGGCTTTGGCTTTATTCTGGTCAATCTGTATTCCTTTCTTGTGTACTACATAGCCCAAGAAATTTTTAGATGATACGCCATAAGCACACTTAAGAGGATTGAGTTTCAACTTGAACTTTCCCATTCTTTCGAAAGTTGCTTCTAAGCGAAACAAATGCTCCTCCATGGATTGAGATTTAACTACAATATCATCAATATAACACTCTAAATACCCCCCAATGAGGTCGTGGAAGATAGTGTTCATAGCCCTCTGATATGTAGCCCCAGCATTCTTCAAACCAAATGGCATTTTAACCCATTTGAATGTGCCAATATTCTCAGGACATCTGAATGTTGTTTTGTGAATATCCTCCTCTGCAATGCAGATTTGGTTATGACTAGAGTGCCCATCCATCATTGATAAAATTTAATGCCTTGCTGAACTGTCTACCAACAAATCTACTATAGGCATAGGATACTCATCTTTTGGAGTTGCTAGATTTAAGTTTCTGAAATCAATGCATATTCTCATTTTACCATTCTTCTTAACCACAGGCACAATATTAGATAGCCATTCAACATACTTGGCTGTCCTAATAAAGCCTACCTTGAGTAGTCTAAGAATTTCCTCCTTAACTTTCTGAATCACTTCTGGACTCATTTTTCTTGGTTTTTGCTTGTATGGCTTGAAATTAGGCTTCATAGGGAGCCTATGTTCCACTAATGACCTATCCAATCCTGGTAGTTCATTATAAGACCATGCAAAACAATCTTTATATCTCTTCATAATAGCTAACAACTGGTTCCTGTCAAGAGCATTCAACCAAGCACTTATATAAATGGGCTGTTGTACAGAACATTCCCCTAAATTTATTTCTTCCAAGGGGTCTTGTATCTGAGAACTTACTGAAGCTCCTTCTTTGATTCCTTCTGACTTCAAAGCAATCCTCTTGCTGTGTTCTGCTCCCAGGTTCTTTGATTCAACATCCTTACCCTCCTCTTCATAGACAAAGTCTGTCCACAAGGCTTCTTCTTCTTGTATCTCCTGGACTTTTGTTTCAATGTCCAATGCACAGTATTTATCAAGGGCCAAAACTCTGGCCTGTTGCTACTCCTGCTTGCAACCAATTATCATGGCCTCTTTCTCTTACACTTTCTGGACTATTGATTTTACATCCAATATTGAGAACTTAATTAGAGCCAAAGACCTGGCTCCTTGTGCTTCACCTCTTTGCCTACAACTGGGCATCATTGTCATCTTTAACGACAACCTCTTCATCAGCACTCTTCTGGACTAAGTGCTTCAGGTGTGTCACTTCCTCATCAGCCGTCACTTTGGCTGAGCCATCAGGTTTCCTCAATATACTGAGTGGTGTCACTCCCTCAATATACAACTTGGCCTCTGCGAAGTCTGCGCAGGCTATGAAAGGTTGAGGATCTGCATCAATTTTCTCTGTCTCTCCATTGCCCAAGGCCATCATTATTTTCTGATGCAAAGAGGAAGGCACACATTTGTTAGTGTGGATCTAATCTCTACCAAGTAAAGCATTGTACTTAGCATTACTGTCGATCACGAAGAATGCCGTCATGCAGTCCCTGGTTTCCACACTCAGGTTGATAGGCAGAATTCCCTGAGCCATCTGTTTATCTCCAGCAAAACCAGCAATGGTTGTATTGGTTAGGATTAACTTGGGATTCCTTTTCCCTAGTTTCTTCAAAGAAGATTTCGGTAGTAAGTTCACCGCTGCCCCATTATCTACCAAGACTCGGTTCAATTGTATCCCATCAAAAAAGGCTTTGATATACAAAGGCTTGACATGCTGTGTCATAGAATCCGAGGGATACTCAAAAAGATATGAGAGGTTAATGCTCACCTCTTCTTCACTCTCATATTCAGTTTCCATTGGGGTAGCCATTCCAGATTCATCCTGTACCATACTTACTTGTGAGTTTTCACTAGAGACTGGAATTGGGTCAATTTCTTGCCCCTCTTGGTTCTCATCTCCAGCTTGGAATTCATGCGGTAGTATGTACACCATATTCACTGACACTGAGCCAAATTAGATGGATGGCTGTGTCTGTTTTTCCTTTTGGCCACCTTATGCAGTTACTCCAGAAGCATCCTCCATGTTGCTTTCTGGCACTTCATGCTTCGAGTGGTCTATCACGACCGGCATTTCAACTAGAAATGTTTGTTCATCCATGAAAGCTTCGAACATTTCTTCCTCAACCATTTCTTTCTTTTGGCCTAAGCCAACTTCCTTCTCTGCCTCGCTGTCACTTTCCATCAATGCCTTCTCCAATCCTGCTAAACTGGACTTCTCTCTGGCTTTTAGTTCAGAGTGAACTTTGGCTAACTGTTCTTTGCTACAACCCATTTTGCCTTGTAGAGTTGGTTTTGGAGTATGGTCTGACTTTGGATTCTTCTTTCCTTCTGTCTGTACCAATGAATAACTCTCTCTACTCTCTTTCAGGTCTTGCTGGTACTGAGTGTACCTACGTTGAATTTTTCTCCTTTGTGATCTAAAAATTACGGGGACCATATCTGGTTCCTTTGTTTTTGGGTGCTTAAGCAATACCCAATTGTTTGGAGCCACCAAAGGAGGTTTAACCATCCTATCTTGGTTTCCAACAACCTCTCTCTGGGTAGACACTCCCCTAGGTTTGTTCTGCATCACAAACCAGTCTGGGACTCCAGGTACCCATGAACCTACTGACCCAGCTGTTGAACTACTTCTTTCCTCCTTCGAAGCCATCTTCGAAGCTGGCTGCGATGGCCACTGTTTGGCCCTGACTTCATGTTTGGGCCTAACGCAGGCCATTGATGAAGGTGTCCATTTCTGTCCTGCGTGAGGCTGGTCTAGGGGGCCAATCTCTGGCTTTGATCCCATAAACTGAACCTTTCTCCAGTCTCCTCTCAGAATGACTGCTCTCCATTCTGTAATAATTAGGTGGCCTGGACTCATACAAAGGCCTCTTGCCTTTGGAATGCATTCTATCAGCTGTTGGTTTAACCATCAATGACTGCTACCTAACACCAGATGGATATGCCATTTTATTGTAAGCATTAGTTGGTTTAGGACGTCTCTGCACATCCTTGTAATATTGTTTGCCATCAATTGGAAGTCCTTTCAACCACTTGTAGCTTAGTCTGCACCTAGGACATATCCTTTGCATTATAGCTGCCTCTAAGGAATCGTCATCCAGTGCTTCTTCATCAGAGTCTTCCTTCCGATGTGAGAAACCTTGTCCAATAGCTGGTAAATTTCCAATGTCTTTCTTGATAGTTGTCTGATTGGCCACATGCATCTGCACATTGACTTCTTCCAATTCTTTCAAAGACAGGTTCTGAAAGTCCGGCATAATGACATTGGCTGCCACCTTTCCAATTTCTGAAAATGGATTATTGTCGATCCCCATGGCTTTTTCAGCTTTGGCTGAGAATTTCAAACTTCCTTTCCAAATTTGTTCTTGGATCATGTCTCGAAAAACAATACAGTTCTTAGTTGAGTGAGACCAAGAATTATGCCATTTACAATATACTTTTCCTTTAAGTTCATTAAGAGATGGAATTTTAACTCTTTTTGGTAACTTAAGGAAATTGGCCGCAAGCAAATGATCAAAAATGTCATATGCCTTAGTTAAATCGAAAGAGTATTTCCTGTGAAGGTCTTTCTTTTTAAGCTGCTAGTCAATTGTTGTATCCTTATGAATTAATGTTTCATAGATCACAGGTTCTTTCTCCACAATCTCTGCTGTATCAATCTCATAATTAGGATCTCTATAATATGTCTTGTATGATGCATTATTTTAATCTTGTTCCTCCTCTAGTAATGCTTCGTATCTAGACACCTTCTAAGTGAGTTCCACTAAGTCTCTGAACTCAGTTGAGTCAAACTTCTTTCGAAGCCTAAACTCTAAGCCATTTTGAGCCAATCTTACGAATTCTGGCTCTGGCAGAATGACTCTACATTTATTTCGAGCCTTTTTAAATCTGGCAATAAACTGAGTAGCCTTCTCATCAGGCCTTTGACTCAATCTTGCCAAGTCTGCTATGGAAACCTCTGGCTCTGATTGGAAGAATTGGGCATGAAATGCCTCTTCCATTTGTTGCCAAGTTTGGATAGAGCCAGGTGTAAGATTAATATACCATACAAATGCTCCCCCAGTTAGGAAATTTGGGAATAACCTTAACTTCATATAGTCATTATTAGTAAATTCATCGCATTGAGCAGCAAACCTAGCAACATGCTCCACTGTTGATTGGTTTCCATTCTCATAAAAAAAGGGCAAAATCTGGTATCTTGAAACCTCTTGGGTAATTCATGTACCCTGTCCACCCATTCTGGGTATAGTTTCCTGTACATTGGAGTCTAGACCCCCCGAGCCATAGGTCCACGCATCTCTCTAACAATATCAGCAATTTGGTCCCTGGTGACCATATTTTGTGCCTGTTGAACCACTACTGGAGAGACAAACACAGGATTTGGTGGACAAACTTGTGTCTGTGGTCCTCTTGGTCCATAAGATAGTATATTTGGAACTGGTTATCCCTGTGGTGCAGGTTGCTGCTGGGGGTGTGGGTAACCCCTTTAAGCCTGTCCTGCGAAAGGACATGCGAAAGGTGTTGGAACTGGTGTTGTGTCTCTTCCATTTGTAGGAAAACCTTCCAACCCCCCGGGTATAAATTCGAATAAGGGATTAGTGAAACCCCTTGTGCCAGGTATGGCTTCGAACATGGGATTTGAAACCATTCTTATGCCATTTTCTTGTACTGGGCCAGATCCACCAAATTGCATGGCTTCACTGTTAAGTGTTGAGGCATTTTGACCTGCTACAGGGCTTGGAATAGGTTCGTACCAAGACTGAGGTGATGGTCTTTCATAGTTCTGATTCTTAGTTTGACCATTAGAATGTCCATTAACTTGCATAGGTTGTTTATCTCTAGTCAATCTTTGCTGAGGGACATTCGAAACTTCCTCCATGTGTCTTGCGTTTGTTAGTTGGTGGTTATTCATTCGATCCAAAAAGGATGTTGCCCACCTTTCCATTGTGTTCATTAATTGCTGTCCCATAACATCTACTAGGCCACCCCATGGATTTATTAGCTGAGTAGATGGAATAGTGAATGGTCCAATTCCTTGGTTTCGTCCAATATTATGAACATGTGGTACTTGTTCTAAAGTGCTGGTCTGTTCGACCATAGGTTCTGATAAAATAGGAGTTTCCACAGGATGTGTTATCACATTATCCTCCAGATTAGGTATTTCTACTTCTCATTCCACGCCTTCTTCCAAGCGTTTATTTTCTCCTTGTCTCCTACATTTAGCCATTTCAATTTGTCTCACCGGGCGTGCCAAAAATATATGTTGGCTTTTTGGCTTTCGAAAGTTATTATTGTAATTGCGAGCGTGCCAGTAAGGATCAATCTGTCCTTACAGAAAATTAATTGCCAACCAATTGTCAGACGATTTCGTTTTAGTTCTTTCAGCCTCAATGAAGAGGACTTTTACTGGTGGCTTGATTTAGGAGAATTAAGCAAAATAACAATTAAATGAAGAACAATTGAAGTATTTCATTAACATGAAAAAACTTACAATGATCCAAACTCAGCCTCGTAGAGGTTTACAGCAACAATCTACTTGAAACTACTCCTATGAGCGAAGTGCAGTGCAGGAATTTAAAGTACAGAAAATGTAAGACTGGAAATGTAAAACTGGAAAGCAAAATAAGTATAATAAGACTGGTTTTTTGGATCTGAGTCTGGGGCTTTTTTCTGAGGCCTTCTTTGATATTTATACTTCTCAAGGATGGCCATCGAACTGCGTTTCCAACCGTCGAACTGTTCCTCCATGATCGCTGATCATGTTGCCTTGTAATTAGTCCACTATGCCATCACTTGCAGTTAGACTTCCCTCTTAAATTTGAATTTAAATGTGAACAACCGTTGAAGCCACATCACCTTGCCTATCTTTGTTGATCTACTGCTACTCAGATCTCGTAATAACAAATACTAACTACCATGTGTACAATCAGGATCGAAGACTTGACTAGCCTTCCTGTATTACCCTTATTCTGCCATGCGTCGAATTGTAATTGACTTATACAAAATATGTAGCCAACAATAATATATATATATATATATAAAAAGAACAAGGTGCCATTTATTTTTTGATGAGACAACCCAATAAGCAGCCTTGTTGGTTAATCTGCTGTTGTGCTTTACAAAATCTGTTGAAATCTCTTTTACACTCTGTTTGGATCAAGTAATTTGATGAGAAATAATAAAAAATGAAATAAAAAATAATTATTTTTTCCATATTTAATTTTTAAGTTAGCTGAGAAAATGTGAGAAATTGATCTCTCTTATTTTATAAATTTCATTTCTCATCAAAAGTGGTTTTTGTCACGACCCAAACCCGGCCCTATGGGTTTAGCACCGTAACCGGCCAGTAATCCGAGATTACCGAAGGCCTGCAGAACAGTAATACAGTAAAACAGAGTACAGGGCCTGGCGGAAGCCAAAACAGTAAATAAACAATATCCAATGAGCTGTGAGTCTGTATGCAAAAAGATTTTTCATACGTATATACATGAACTGTAGAGACCCTAATTTTAGTAATTACCATTAAATCCCTAACCTTCAGTTTATTTCAATAAAGCCCTTGAATTTTTATTTAATTGCGTTTTAAACCCTAGAATCAGAAAGCATCGCGGATTAATTCAAGTAAACCCTAATCGATCCCGGTAGATTAATAATCACCTTTAAAACCATATTATTAATTATTAGACCCTATAATTATAGATTCATCACTGAATTTTCTCATCAATATTTATCAAATAAGATCAATATTGCATATCAAATTTTTTTTTTTTTAAAGTAACATTTTACTCTTCAAATTAACATTAATGGTAAAATTTCACTGTATATATTATTGTTAAAATTTGAACTGTAAAATTCAACTACCGCACACTCACTATGAACATTACTATCACCAGTTGAAATATTAGAGGAGAAATTTATCAAAATACTTGATCAATTGAAATTCTTTTGTTTAACAATGAAACTTCAATGCTTGAGTCTAATAGTTAAATATTGAATTTCTACAACCTGCATCACCAATAAAAATATTAATAGAAAAATTTATCAAAATAGTTAATTGGCTGAAATTTTTCTATTTAACAAATAGAGAGTAAAATTTTACTTTAAAATTAAAACGTAAAAGTTCATTGTTTGATACTCAATACATGAATCCCAAAGCACTAAAACTTTCATTCACCTCAATACTGAAAGGAAAAGGCTTGAAACCCTTACAACATGATGTTTAAATTTTTTTCAATGTTGTAGATTTCTCCATATTAGTTATTGATTATTTAAAAATCAATTAATTAAGATCTAATCCCTCGCCTAAAAATCAACTACTTGAGACCTAATTCCCTGACTACCCTTTTTTTTTTTTTTTTTCGTAAGTCCAAAATCAAAGGCTTTGCTCGAGCGAGGAATCCTTCGCTCGAGCGGTCTGCAAAACAGTAAAAGTGCTGGATGCTGAAATTTTACGCGCGATGGTCGCTCGATGGTCGCTCGAGCGGAGCCCTGGACAAAGGTGCTCGCTCGAGCGGGGAATCCTTCGCTCGAGCGAGGAAGCCAAATCTGGAATTTCCAGATTTGCCTCCCAAGCTCAAACCAAGCATTCAACCACTCCAAACTCGACCTCTTGGGCCCAAATTCTGGAAAACATCATTAAATTCAATGTATAACAAGTTTCAAAGCTCAATTTATGAATTCAAGCCCCAAAGGTGAGTCAATTAGAACCATATTCAAACCCATTTTCAAGAATATGAAGAACATGCAAACATGCAAGGATTTAAACCAAATCAAAGCTTCAAAGCTTGTTCAAATGAGCTCATTCTTTTCAAAACAAGATGAAAACATGGTCTACTCTTGCAACATGGACATGCATGTAACCATTTACCATGAATTCAACTCAAAACTCATTAATTCAACCATGCATGCAAGAAATGAGCTTCAATTCACCCTTAATGACCCAAATCATGACTTAGTTCTTCAATGAAGCATGAACCATGCAAGAACTAGTTCAATAGCATCAATAAGAAGATAAGATCCTTACCTAGAGCTTGAATTAGAAGACTAGGAGCTCAAATATGCAATCTATACTTCAATTCCTTCAATTCTCCAAGCAAAACCCAAGGTAGAATTCAATTTCTCTCACTCTCTCTCCTCTCTTCCCTCTTAGTCGGCAATGAGAAGGAAAATGGCTGAGGAAATGTTATCCTTGGCTCAAGTATATGTGTGAGATAGTGGCCCACTCAATGGCAAAACGGTAATTAAGTCCAACTCTTCAATTGGCTTATTTTAATCTAATTTAATCATACCTAATCAGTTTTCAGATAATTATACCATAAAATCATATTAATTATGAGGGTCATGGAACATCAATCGGTTTCTAATTCGGCCGCCGATAAGGCCTTTAATTAGCAGCTTAAACATATAAGCATGAACAGACAATCATACAGTCAAACAGATAGAATGCAATTCAACTAACATATACTCAATCAATTCGGTTTCCAATTTCAGTCAGTCAGTTCAGTACTTTTAATCAGTTCAGTTATCAGTCATTATCAGTTCCGTTTAACAGTAATCGGTGATTATCGGTAATCAATCAGTCATAATCAATTCAGTTATCGGTAACCAATGTTTATCGGTAATCAATGGTGAGGGTTGTTACAGTTTTCATAATACGGAGATTGCCCATTATTATTAAAATACAAAAGAGAAAAAAAAAGAAAAATTCTCCTCTTATTCATATATTACCTACTTTGTTTTCTTATTTATCCAACGTGAAATATAAACTAAATTTTTGTCACTTTTCTTTCTTCTTTTTTTTTTTTTTTCATTTTTCTACATAAATTCTTCTTCAAATTTAAATTCTAAACACAGTCTAAATAAAAAATAAAACTAAAGAAATTCGATTTATACATACTCATTACATTTCCTAGTACGTTTTGCTAACACAATCAGCTTTAAAATCTTCCCATTTCAAACCCTAGAGTCTATGGGCTGTAATCAAGCCCTAAAACATGGAGGAGCCATTGGGCCGATGACTACCACAATCCTAGCAAATCCTATGATAACTATTACAAACTATTATTATTATTTTCTATCCGTTTTATATTATTTGGCTCGTATTATTATTTTTCATTAATTTCTTAATAATTGTCATGAATTTCCATATAAATAGCAATACAAAACAATAATAAAAAAATCAATGATATATAGCATTTTTCATATGATTCTTTTTTATTTATTTATTTTTTTGGCCATACGATAGGATGTTACGGGATTATATTATAATGAAAGGATCATAGTCGCTATATCGACTTGAATCTTGAACCTCTAACCTTTTTACTGTCCCCCCGGGACAATTACATGGATTATTGGGCCAACTGCCATACTCTCATTTTCCAAATGATTAAAGACAATATCCACATTAACTTTTTTGAAAAAATGAAACTAAATTAGGAATATTTTAAATATTTTATGTACATCTATATTTAGTTTGAAGACAATTTTTTTTATTTATTTATCAGTTTTACTTGACCAAAATAGTCTAATGGTTTAAATTGAAAATAAATTAAAATTGAAATTAACAAAATTAAAAATTCAAGATTTATTTTATTATAGATGTCAAATCTTGATTTTTTTTTTTATTTCTCAAAAAAAATGGAAGGATTGAAAAAAAAAATAAAACCCACACTTGACTTTGCACCATGGAACTCTAGAAAGAAAAAAAACGCGTGATATGCGGGTCACTGAAAAAAACTGGTCCCAAAATGGGCAAAAATAAGCATATCAGTGGGAGAGCATGTATCATATATATTTTATTATAATTGACTTAATTTTATCATAAAATTTAATAATATTAATTACAAAATATGTAATTTTATTATAAATTAACCTAATAAAATATCTAAAATTCGTGACTTAGTTACAATTTTTTTATTATTTATATTTATTTTATGATTGATATGACAAAATTTTATATTTTTTCTGTCTTAAAATATTAGTCCCTTATTTTGTTTTTGTTTTTTTTGTCTCAAAACATTAGCCGCTTTTCAAAAATTAAGAATTAAAATAATATAAATTTCTTATTATACCTTTTTTTTAAAAAATTTGTTAATAACACAAAAAGTTTAATTATGACAATTGATATTCTTTAAAAAAATGTAATATTAAAGGGTAATCTTAAAAAGAAAAAATTACCCATAAATCCTATACGGAAGAAAGTTAAACCATTTAGTCTTTAAAAAAAAATTGTAGACCATTTAGTCCTATTTTTTTGGTAGGTGTTTTGGGGATGATTTTATCCCATTTTAGTTTACATCATTACCCTTGATTATGATTGGTTTCCTAAAATTGTTGATTCTGTTTGGGGGTGGATAAGGCAATGTCAACGTGGGGGTTGGGATTCTGATTGATTAACATTGATCTTATTGTATATGGAGGAAGATTGCAGGCATTCTTTCACTATGTTACTGGCCATTTTTTTCGGCGGCAACCATTGTTTGTCACAGTGATCATTTTGTGTTGACATTTTGCTGAGGCTTTTTCTGGTGTGCCTTACGCCATCAAACCAACCATCATAACTGCACTTTTTTCCACGTTAACATTGTAAAATTAAATCACTTTCATATGGGTTTTAACCTCAATGTGTCTCTCGTTACACCAATTATTACATGTCAAACAAAGAACAATGAACCTTAATAACATCACGCTTCACAACAACAACATATATAACACATCATACATATCATCATAACTTCACTTCCATTGCACATTAACAATATAAAATAAATTCAACTTAACATGGGTTTCAACATCGACATTACTGTCGTTACACTGGTCGGTTTGCAACAGACCATTTTGCTAGACCACATTCTGATCCGAAAATTAATCCGCGCGGTACACATAATTGCAAACTATCATATATATGTGTGCAACAAACGTACAAAATTAACTCTGACAAACAATCCCAATAACATCACAACACAGCCACACAACACAACGTATACCACACTACCAATTTCAGGATGTACACAAATTACACAACACACCAACCAACTATGTCATCACACATGTTAGCAAATCACAATACACTCAAACAACGTAAACACCGCTACCGTTGCGTAATGTAAATCTATAAATAACCATATCAGCCATCTAATTACATACACATGACAACTTCAAACAACAAAAAAACCAGACTAACAATCTTCTCCCATTTTCCCCCAATATTACGACAGTACATCAGCCACATTACAATTAAATACACCAACACCCAACACATTACATGTCACGATCCAAACCCGCCCCTATGGGTTTAGCACCGTAACCGGTCAGTAGTCCGTGATTACCGAAGGCCTGCTTAACAGTAATGACAGTAATACAGAGTAAAGGGGCTGGCGAAAGCCAAAATAGTAAATAAAAGATGTCCAATGAGCTGTGATAGTCTGAATGCAAATTTTTTTTTTTATAAACATGCCACATTGACAACCAAAACATATATATATATATAACATCCATGTCAGGGATCAAATCCCTAACTATAACTGTACAGTCAAGTCTATAACATTTGTTACAAAACGGAGACAGAAGGATGGAACTGAGACACCCCAGAGCAGCCCTAGCTTGAACAGACATGGAACCCCAAAGTGAGGCACAAAGGTTGTCTTGACAAAACAAGAGCTAACCAGACGCTCCTAGCTCCGGTCCGGTGCCTGGACACCTATATATATATATATAAACAGTGACCTAAAACCCAGTGAATAACAGTTATGTAAAGGAGTTAAGAATGAATATCCTTTCAGTAATTAAACAATCATATCAGTCACTTAGAAACCATAGCAGTCATGTGGTGCATCTCATAGCAAAACAGTACAGTAGGTCTTAATAGACCGAACAGTGAGTTAATGGCCATCATAACAGTAACAGTAGTGGTTCCAAACATGGGAACCGACAAAGATCTCTGTGACAGTAGCAGTAACAGTACAGTAACAGTAAATTGCTATGGATGCCACGGATACAGTTTACAAGTAGGACAACATTCATTCATTAAATAATAACGGTTCAGTAAGCAGAACAGTTGATCATTCAAAAAATAATCATAATTGAACATATCTTTACAACATTGTTACTCACAGAGCACTGGGCTAGAAACAAGCTAACTAGCGTCCTCGGATGTCAACCCTACAATTGCAGAACAAACACACACTCGGGATTAATAACTTAGCCCCTAACTATACAGGTGTGGTTCTATAACATTATCCTCATTAAGATGCCTTAAACTTGGCCTAGGAATGCCTAGGATGGAATGAGGATGCAAAAATGCACTTTAAAACACTTTTCAAATTTTTGCTGAAATAGGGGTCTCGCTCGAGCGTGGCTTTCTACGCTCGAGCGGACATGCAGACAAAGGAGCTTCGCTCGAGCGTGACTTCCCTCGCTCGAGCGGACTGTAAACTCATGAAAAAGTACTGGATGCACGGATTTCACGCTCGACGGACGCTCGACCTCTGCTTGAGCGTGAGACTCAGATCCTCGCTCGAGCGTGAATTCTCTCGCTCGAGCGGACTGCAAAACATATGAACTTCTAGGCATATACATTTCACGCTCGAGCGTGACTTCCTACGCTCGAGCGGAAGTGCATGTACTCAAAGTGTACGCTCGAGCGTGAAGTCTTCTGCTCGAGTGTGGATCTAAAATCTGGAATTTCCAGATTGATCCTCAAGCACAAAATTCAACTTTTAAAGCTTTAAATTCAATCCTTTTGGGCTAATTTTCTGGAAAACACTTGAAAATCCATAATACAACATGTTTCCAAGATCAATTTGTAAAATCAAAGCCCATAGGTAAGTCAATTGAACACAAATTCAAAGGAAACTTGAAGAACAATGCAAGAACATCACATGCAAGTGTTCTAATGGATTCCAATGTTCCAAAACATAACCAAATGCAAGTTTGAACTCCAAAACATGATAAATTCATGGACTACAACCCAAATGTAGACATGCATGTGGAAATTCTTATGAAAACAATCTCAAATTTCAAGAACATGCACATGCATGCAAGAATTCACTCTCAACACTATACTTTAAATCAAATCTTGACTTAGATCACTAATTTTCCCATGAATCATGCAAGAACAACTTAAATTCACAACCAAGAAGGTGAATTCTTTACCTTAGGTCTTGAACAAAGTATACAAGCTCAATTTTGCAAAATCCCTTCAATTCCTTCTAACTCTCCAAGTTAATCTCTTGTTGAAACCAATTCTCCTATCTCACCCTCTCTCACGGTTTACTTTAGAAAAATGGGTGAAGAATGGTGTTTCAAGTGTGTAAGTAATGGGGATTAAACAATAGTTCTTGAGGGAGTCCACTAAAGGGCAAAAATGTAATAACCCAAACTAATGAAATTTACCCTTATTTAATCTAATTTAATCATTCTAAATTGGATTTTAATTAAATCTACTATAAAATCATATAAATTCTAATTAGCATAAAACACTAATCAATTTCGGAATAGGTCGCCGATAAGACCTTCAATTCGCAATTCAAAGTTAAAACATGAATAGATCATTTGATGACTAACAGATAGAAATGCAATTAAACAACATACTCATGCATTCAGTTCGGAATTTCAGTCTGATTAGTTACTTATCATGCTTAACCAGAGATTAGCACTAATCAGAGGTGAGGGTTGTCACATTACATGTCACAGAGCAAACAAAAAAAAAAAACCCACAAATTTCCAACAACATCAATACACTAACCCTAACAACAAGTAGACACTTCACAAAAACCCATCCTCCCATTGACGACCACCAACAATGACACACACATTGTACAATAACATTGCACAAACTCAACAAAATCATTACATTAATAACATATTGCACACATCAAACGGAACAATATACAAGAAATCGGCAGGTCGCCATTTGCAACAAACACTGTCTCAGCCGGCGATGTATGTCCGACGTTCGGACGGAGTACGAGAACACCAGGTGGGAACAGCCTCTGCAACCAAGCGACGTAAACGATTTACTAGGGATCGTGTTTCATATTTTCTAGGGTTTACAACGGAAAGAAATTGGTAATGAATGATACCAATCTACACCGAACCAACGTTACCTACTACAAATCACTCAAAACCCCACCAACATTACGCCATCAACATCGAAAATTAGAGTCATTTCCATCTACGATTCTTCCATTCATTTCAGTTCAAATGCAAAACACAAACACATTACAGTAAGGCACATGACACAAAAGTAAATTCCACGTTGTCAAAACCCACTTCTGCCCTTACCATAAGTTGCCACACAAGTGGTCACACGGATAATTTGGTCACTAATATTGGGTTGAGACCTATTAGTTCATAAGAAAAACAATAGGACCAACTAAATCACAAGATATAAATTTAGGATTTATTGGTGCATGTCCCTTTTAAAAAATTAATATTTTTAAATTACAATAATTATACTATCAAAAAAAATAAATTTTTCAAAAGAAACTATTATTTTGAAATTAAAAAAAAATAATAAAATTACTTTAATTTGTGATACGGTATTTCACGCGCAATGCGTGTATATAGGATTCCGCACATAAGTAGTAATTGCTTTCTTTCTTCAGACCCCATCTCATTAATGGAGGAATTTGTTATGGTACACAAAAATGGTTTTCATGTACCACTAGCCATTAGATGCAAGTCGGTAAAAATTCAGACCATTTATCAATAATGGTTAAAATCAACGGTGGTGCGCAGGGAATGGGATCATTGCTGTGTTAAAGGCCGTGTTAAAGGCACATTAGTGATTATTATGTCTTAATTTGAGATATATTATGAGCTTATTTTTATGATCTGAATCGTTCATTTTGTAAGATTTGTTGAATATTTCATGCCTACTGAAAATCGTATTAATCGGATATCAATAACTATATGATCGGTAACTAAAAAAATAAACAATAAGTTTTTCTTTTAAACAATAACATAAAAAATATGCATTTCAATCATATAGTTATTGATATCCGATTAACATGATTTTTTGCAGGCATGAAGCAATATTTTCAAAACCGGACCGGTGAGTGAACCGGAAAAGGGACTGGGTGGACGGATCACCGGTTCAACCGTCGGATCAAAGTGGTCGAACCGTGACGTCATAAGATCAAATATATCATGATTGAAAGGTCATTGACCAAAATAACACAAACTCTAAAATATAGAGCCATTGGTGTAATTTGTCCATTTTTTTTTATTTTAAATTTCGTAGAAATCAATATAATATAGGTTTCATCGAGGTATGAGAATGTGTCTAAATATCAGATTTTTCTAATTTTCATGTCAAGAATACCAAAACACACCTATATTCATATTTTTTTTAAAAAATTTGTTACTTTTCAAAGATAAAATAAAATATACAAATTAAAAAGCTTATGTATTAGTAAATTTGACTACACTTATACATACTTGTTGAGTGAACATCTCTAATCAAGCATATTACTGTCTAGTATTTCACAAATTTAGAAGAATTCATGTAAAATAGTTCAAAATATAACTTAAAAGTTCCAAACATGCATAATGACTTATACCATTGCTTCACAACTAGATAAGAAAATCAATTTTTTTTCTTATAAAAAATAAAAAAAAGAAAAGAAAGAAAGAAAATTAAAAAAAAAAAGGAAAACCAAAAAAAAAATATTAAAAAAAAAACCGGTCTGACCCTCCTGACCCGGTCCGGGTCACCGGTTTTACAGGTTCGACCACTGGGTCACCGGGTTTTCTCGGTTTTAGCCCCACTCCAAGTTTAAGGGGTTGGCCAGACTGGAACAAGGCCTGGTTCCCGGTCCGACCGGCCGGCCCGGTCTGGGTTTGAAAACAATGGCATGAAGTATTCAACAAACTCTACAAAATGAATGGTTCAGATCATTAAAATAAGCCCATAATGCGTCTCAAATTGAGGCACAACAGTCACTACTGTGCCTTTAGTACAACAGTAGGCATGAAGTACTCAATAAATCCTACAAAATGAATGGTTTAGATCATAAAAATAAACCCATAATGCACTTCAAATTGAGGCACAACAGTCATTGATGTACCTTTAACACAATAGTGATCTCAATTCCCTACATGCATCAATCAGTGTACTAATTAGTATATCAACATTAGTTATGACATTATTATTGACCCTACTCATTAATCACATTACAAATACCAAAAATCTCTTAAATTATATCACATTAGTTAGTACACTAATTGATGCATATAGTATTATTTTAAAACGAAATTCAAAAAACATGGTAGTTTGGTGAAAAACGAGGTGGTTTTTAAAGAAACAAAATGATTTACTAGTACATTCTATCATACTTACCATTCAATATAGTAATACTTATCACTTAATAAGTCATAATAATTGGACTTAATTTTCATAAAGTCCTATTGAAAATAAGTCTTGGTAAAATTGTAGTTTAAAAAAAAAAATTGTGGCAATTTTTTACACACGTAGCTAAAACTTGACAATTAGTTACTTTTTTTGTCATGATTTTTATAAATTGTCGCTAAAACTTACAATTAGTGACTTTTTTTATGACAAATTTTTCTCATAGGACCTATTAGACAATAAGTCCACTTATTAATAATTTTTCTCACTAATTGTCAATTTTTAGCGATGTATGTAAAAAATTGTCACAAAAAATTATTTTTAATAATAATTTTACCAAAATTTATTTTCAATAGAATTTGATGGGAATTAAATCTAATTTAATAAAACTCAACTTACCATTGAAAAGGATAAAGTCATCTTCAAATAACAAAATGAGTGAACTAGTAAACCGTAATAGTTTAAAAAATATAAGGTAAATACACTTACATCCGTTGAGGTTTGGGTTTAATACATATCACCCCCTGACATTTGAAAAATTACACTAACCCCCTTATCATTGTAATTATTTAGATAGAATGAAGACATTGAACTCATGCACTCTCTCTTTTTCTGCTTTGCTTTAGTTTCTCTTTTTTTTCCCTCTTCCTTTACTGTTTTTTTAAATGTAATTTCCTTTATTTTTTTACTAGGAGTTGTTATTTTTTATATCAGCAGGGGGTTTGTGAAATGAGACTATTACCCACAAGGGTGGGAATGTAATTACTAAAACGTTAGGGGGTGGGTAGTAATTGGACCAAACCTCAAGGGGTGTCAATGTAATTTATCCAAAAATATATTAGTCTATTATATTTTAATAAATTTAGGAATATTATATGGAGTGTGAATATCAATTAATTTACAAATTTAACGTATAAATAAATTTAATCTTATTAAAAATTTATAAAAAAAATGTTTGGTTAGTTAGTAAATTTATAAAAAAAAATTACAAATTTATAATCTTATTAAAAATATATAAATTTAGGAATATTATATGGAGTGTGAACAATAAGCATAATAAATAAAAAAACGTATAAATAAATTTAATCTTATTAAAAATTTATAAAAATAAATTAGTTAGTAAATCTAGTTAAATATGTAGTATTCATTAGTTTTGAAACAAAAATATGATTTTTCAACTTACCACAATAATTAAGCAAACTTATCACTTATATGATTATACTTTACTATTCCACAAAATTCACTCATTTATTAGCAAAATTCACTTAACTAACTTTTTAGGTAGCTGGTAAACTGTGGAGATATATTTTATGAGTACCAACACGTGGCCAATGTGACGCCGACGTGTCAGCCGGGGTGCCACATGTCCTGGTCGTGACGCCGAGATGATCTCGGCTAGGCCGAGGTTATCTCCGAAGATATCGGAGTCCGGGATAAGTGGATAAGGGACAAGAGTCATAGAATGAGAACGAACCTCAGCTTGGATAAGGATAAAACTCTTAGGGAGTTTATCTTTATGTATTGGAGAATCCAAGATGAGTACTGAGCTAAAGTCCATTGAAGCTAGGCTTCTATTGGGACTGTGTTTGTGTTGGCTATAAAAGAGAGGCACCCACATGGGTCTAAGGTACGCATTTTGTACTCTGAATAAGTGAATAAAGCACATTTTTATCTTTGAAAGATAATTGACTTGATCGCCGGAGTGCCCCCAGGTAGACGAACCACCGCCGGAATCTCTTCTTTCTGTTACAGGTCATTCAGGCGCCATCTATTCTGCTAGTGCTCTCTAGCTGAATACCGAGTTGGTAGTGTAGTCAGAAATTCACTCACAAATGTGAATTTTATAAAGTAGAACGTAAAAAAATTATAATAAATTTTGAAAACTTCTAAAACAAATATGAAATTTATAAAGTAGAACGTAAAAAAATGTAAAATAATCAATATAAAATTTTACATTTTTGTTTAATAATTTGAGATCCATAACCTGATTTTATTACTTATAAATTTTGTATACTTTATATAATTTATATGAATTTCATATCAATTTTTTTTGAAGTTTTAATTATTTCACAATTTTTTATGAATTTACTGTGCACAATCAAATATCTCTATTTTATTTTAACCTTCTATGATGTTTTTAATTCAATTTTAAGGTTTTGTTATAATAACATTTCATCTAATTACAGAAAAATAATGAGGTTTTACTAAGTCGTAAGAAAAATGAAATATGATGGAATAATAAGCAGAGTCAGATTGAGTGGTAAGTACAGTTTAAACGAGTAGTAAATCTAATATGATAAAGTAGTAAGTCATGTTTAATTGAGTAGTTAGTGATTTTTTTTTTTGTTTTTCTTTCACTTTAAAACCAATACTTATTATAACAATACTTACAACTTATTGAGATAATACTTACTATCCATAAACACAATAATACTTACCATTTATTCTCATTGCATTTACCTTGAGACTTACCATTCGTTCTACTTACCACTCAATACTAAGTGAAATCTTATTAAGTAATAATTCAGGTTGAATAGAGTAGTAAGTGGACATTTTAAATTACTTTAAAACCAATTGTGACATTACTTATCACTTATTATAACAATACTTACAACCTATTGAGATAATACTTACTATTTGTTTTCATTGTACTTACCACTCATTGTGATTCTACTTACCATTCATTCTACTTATCACTCAATAATAAGTGAAATCTCATTAAGTAGTAATAATAAGTGGACATTTTAATTATTTACAACTAATTATGACATTATTTATCACTTATTATAGCAATTCATACAATTCATTGATATAATAATTATTATTCATAAATACAATAGTTACCATTCGTTTAATTGCATTAACCACTCATTGTGACTCTATTTACCATTCATTCTTGTCACAATCTGACCCCACCCTGGTACCCAGAGGTTAGCCGTCACAACTAATTTATAACTGAGGTCACCAAAGGCCATTTCTTTAATTAATTGATTAATAACACAACAGAGTAAAATAAAAATGGTACCTAAATAAGTAGTAAGTCAAGTTTGATATAGAGTAATGAGTGGAGTCTCATTGAGGAGTAAATGTCGTTTAATTCAATAGCAAGTCAAATTTGATTGAGTAGTAAATGAGGTTTGATTGAATAATAAGTCAACTTAATGAAATGGTAAATCAAGTATCATTGAGGCCTATTTTGGGAAGTGGGTTAAAAGTCGCATCCTGGCTTTTAACTCACTTTCTTCTCTCACAAAAAAGTCAAAAAATAATTTTTAACCATCTTCCCAAAGCACCCATGAGTAGGATAAATAAAAGCCTTTTAGTAATTTTTATAAATTCAAATCTTTTTAAAAATACCTAACATATCCAAAAATATATATATATATATTTAATAATTTGATAAAGTAATAAGCGGGATGTTATTAAGTAATAAGTGGGCTCATATTTAGGAGTTGTTTGGGATATCCTAAATAAGTGTATTTTTTGACTTTTTGGACTAAAAAGTAGAGAAAAAAAAGATGATTGTTTGAGATAATTTTTTGTCTTTTACGAAAAAAATGTGTATTAAAATATTGTATAAAATAACAAAATTACGTTTTTACCCCTACATATATATGTATTGACAGTGATGGTACACAAAAGACAGTACAGTGGCAACAAGAGATATAAGAAAAACTTGCCTACAGTGCTGTTTACACAAGACGGTGTTGTTCGGCCCGTGGGGGCCCACCACAGGTTCCGTTTTGATAATCAGAATCGTTAATGTATAGAACTTATCGAGTACTATGTGTTTGTAAAAAATCACATTGATAGGATATCGATAGCTATCTGATCAGATTAGTTTTTTGTCAACTGTTACTTTGTGCACGGTCTAATTTTTATATAAAACTGATTTGATCATATAGTTATCAATATCCGATCAACGTGATTTTTTATAGGCAAATAGTACTCGACGATTTCTACATATTGACGGTTCAAATTATCAAAAAAGAACCTATGATGGGCCCCTACGGGCCGAACAACATCGTGCTGTGTAATTTTTGTGTGCACCCTCTTTTCAAACTCACCATCACTTCAGATCACTATGTCACGTTTAGCCATGATGTTGGCTTATACCTTTTTTTGTGAAAGTTTATATATATATTTTTTGAATAGTGATCATTTTTTGACTTTTGTAATAACTTTTTGACTTTTTTCAAACACCCCAAACCAGCCCTCAATCATTATCGCTACCAAGATGGATTGTAGAATTCAATGTCGAAATCATACTTAGCATTCATAAATATAATATTTACTATTTGTTGTGATTCTACTTACCAATTAATAGTAAGGGGAGTCTTATTGAGTAGTAAGTGAGTTTGATTAAATTATAAATCAAGTCTAATGAAATAGTAAATGAAGTTTGATTAAATAGTAAGTAAAGTATCATTAATGGTAAGTGGTGTATGATTAAGTAATAGTAAAATGTCATTAAATAGTCAGCATTTATAAACACAATACTTACAATTGGTTTTGATTCTATTTACCACTAATTGTGACTCTACTTGTCACTTAATATTTTACCATTTTTACAAATTTTGAATACTTACAATTGGTTAGCAATCTACTTACTATTTATTATTAAAATGTATACCATATGCAAGTTATGACATAATCACTTTTAGTTATAACTAAAAACAAAATATATTGGGTCATAATTAAATACCACTTAAAGTATAACCAAAAACCTTTTCAGTTATAATTAAAATAATAATCACAATATATCATATCCAACATCACAGTGAGTTATGACCAAATGTAATAACTAAACACTACTTTAGATATAACCAAAAATCTTTTCAGTTATAATCAAAATAAAAATTAAAAAATGTCATAATTAAAAACCACAAGAGATTATAATTAGTCATAAATAATACTATAATGTGCTATAATCAAATCATAATCAACACCCTCAATAAATTATAATTAAATACTGCAAAGGTCATAACTAGGAATACGGTACTGATGTATATTATAAAATTTCCAGTAAACACAGGTATAAATAACAATAAATATATATTTTAATGTTAAAAAAATGACATCACTTTTATCCAACATAATTATGTCAATTTCATGATAATCATATTTTTTAAATCCTAAAAAAGATTAGTGTAATTTTTTTTTTAAGGGAAAATAAACAATCAGCATGTAATTGAAAAAAATTTCAAATTCAAGATTAAATTTACAAAATTTAATTATGAAAGTCAGACGTTTATTTATAAATATATGAATACTTTTGAAAACTATAACTAAGTGGTGCTTTAGGAAATTGATAAAAAATTGATTTTTTGATTTTTTTGTATTTTTTGATTTTTTTATATAAAAAATAGAGAGATGATGTGATCTAAAAAAGTCAAGAAAATCAAAAAAAAATTGACTTTTTACTATGTTGCTAAAACGCCCCAAAATTGTAATTTTTTTCCTTTTTTATAAATGATTTGATGAGAAATATTGCATAACAGAGTCACATAACTTTAGTTCAATATAAAAAAATAAAAAATAAATAAAAAAAGAGCAATAACTACCTGCACGACGGGTTAGTACCCGTGAGCCAAGTTGTATGGACCATGGTACATAAAAAGCCACTTTTAACACAACCAGCTTTTTACTCACATTTCCGTCCCGCCCACCTCTCCGCCTCAAAAATCGCCCATGCAAAGATAACCCATCTGCCAAACAGTTCCCTCCTTCAATTCCTTTCACTATATATCTCTGCTCATTCCTATGAGACATTCTTGACCCCATCTCTCTCTTTTTTGTGAACTAGGTTTTTTTCTTTCTTCCTTCTAGTCTTGCGTGTCACCAATCATCAGTTTTGGCATTGGTCGATTTTAACAGGTAATGATCTCTCCTTTCTCATCTTTGTTAGTTCTTGATTTTGCTTGAATTCTCCGTTTTCCGTGCACAGGGCTTTTGAATAATTTCTAATCTTTCTCTCTAAATTGAGCATTTTACTTGTTTGTAAGTTTATGCGATTGAGTTTTTTTTTTTTTTGGCTTGGTACTATGCGATTGAGAGATGTTCTGTAATAAATAGTTTACTAGAGACTGTAATCTGATTTTGTGAGATGGGTTTTTCATAATTTGTGAAATCTTTAGATGACCCCATTCCTGTTCGATGAAATGCTCAATCCAACTCTTGGGTTTATGTTGTTGTATTTTTTAGACTTTGTTAGTTTGAGCCCATCTATGGTCCTGTGAGTTAGTGAGCTGAACTAAATACATAAGCAATTGATCGACTGAGACACAGAATTCGTAAGTTTGTTTGGGTATGATTTCTATGGGAGAAGGTAGTGGAGAATTATGTTACAATTAAAAATGGCTACACAACAATCACTCACACAAATTTGGAAGAGAACTGGAGAAGGAAAAATACGACTCTTGTATTTCACTCATATCTCAAATGACCAGGTTACATGGCTATATATGATACTCCATAACTTATGAAATAAACACCATACTAATCACCATTACATGCATGAAAAACATAACTCTCAAAATAATAAAAACTAATTTATTCTTTTCAACAAATTAATCAATGGATTTCAATACATCTACTAGTTGGGCATTTTAGTTAACATTATTGCCATTTTGTTGAACATGTCCAAGCACCTTTCTTTTTTGATAAACTGAGGTGAAACGTTTTAACTCTACTAGAAGAGTATGCACACGTAGTGTGCAATTGAAAATTTTATGGAGATCGTTGGTGAGAATCTGTGAAGCATAGATACTCTAAAAAATGCCATGTACGTGTATTGGATACTTATCGGATACACATCGGATATGGCCAGATATGTATTAGATACGGCTGAAGTGTATCCAAAAATTATTTTTTATTTTTGCCATTTTCGGATATGTCTTGGATACGGGATGGATACATTCAGGATATGGCAGGAGCCAAAACAAATTTTTATAAAGATTTTGATAAGGGTCAAATTGTAAATTAAAAAGTTTAATACAAGTAAAAAAATACTAAACATATGGCACTACATAAGTACTTATGGAATGATCAAACTAAGAAAAAAAAGGAAGGTACGTTAGCCTCTATAGAGACAAAAAAAAAAAAAATTAAAAAAAGCAACACCATCTACCTCCAAAGGCTGATCCACCTTTTTCCTTTCTATCGTCATCTTCACCAAAATACTTCTACATTGACATTGATGTTCTTAACTTGATATATTTTTTTAAAGCTTGCTTTAGGATTTGGCATGTTTTGAAAATGTTTGATATTATTAAAAATAATTAAAAATATATTTTCTTACAGCCATATCCTGGTTGTACCCGTATCTTACTTTTTTAGGTTTTGACATATCGTCGTATCCGTATTGTATCATATCCGTATCACATATCTATGTCCATGCTTCCTAGGTGAGAATAGAGGGAGAGAATCTGTGTAGTGGGCAGCAGTTTTTTAGTATAGATATGATTATGAACTGAAGGCTCTGTTCTACTTTTGTGCAGATTACCTCAACTTCAGTGATTTAAGTTCTCTGTGGAACTAGAAATGGAGGGAGGGACGAACAGTAATTCAAGCAGGTTCTTTCAACGCTTGTGGATGTATATTCGAAAATTTTTGTTTAGTATTCTATGTGTTGGTCCCATTCCCGACCACATTGCCTTTATCATGGATGGGAACCGAAGGTATGCTAAGAAGCAAAAACTTGAAGAAGGGTCCGGCCATAAAGCCGGTTTTTTAGCACTGATGTCTCTGCTGAAGTACTGCTATGAATTGGGGGTGAAGTACACAACGATCTACGCGTTCAGCATTGATAATTTCAGAAGGCGACCCGAAGAGGTTCAATATGTCATGGATCTAATGCTGGAGAAGATTGAAGGGTTGCTCAAGGAAGAGAGTATTGTGAATCAATTTGGAGTGAGAGTGAGTTTTGTAGGAAACTTAAAACTTTTGAACGAGGCTGTGAGGGTTGCAGCTGAAAAGGTAATGATAGCCACGGCTAATAACACGAAGACCAGGTTATTGATCTGTGTGGCCTATACTTCATCCGATGAGATAGTGAATGCTGTTCAAGAATCTTGCAGAGAGAAATGGCATGGGATCAAAGCATTAAATGGCATGAAGAATGATGAGATTCAAGCATTGGATGGTGAGATGAGCGAAGAATATCAAGAGAAAAATCCGGGTATAAAACTGGTAGATCTTGAAAAGAACATGTACATGGCTATAGCACCTGATCCGGATATTCTGATCCGAAGTTCAGGGGAGACCCGTCTGAGCAATTTTCTTTTATGGCAAGCAACCAACACTCTCTTGTGTTGCCCAAGAGCGTTGTGGCCAGAGATGGGTCTGTGGAATTTGGTGTGGGCAGTATTGAAATTCCAGCGGAACTACTCGTACATGGAGAAGAAAAAGAAGCAGCTATAACAATCTATTTGATATCGCCACAGTTTTTTGTGTCGATTGACTAGAAGTCTTTTCCCCTTGGTCCACAAAACCTTCTGCAATTGTGCAACAAAATACACTTCCTGATCTGCAACTACTTCAGTTTGTTAGGTTCATATTGCATTATGTACTAGTAGTCTCAGCAATAGTTAGCATGTATGCTATTTTATCATTGAAAAAGCTTTCAATCTAGGTACTTATTTTATATGCAATGCGCTTGTGTTTGTACACCCCAATTTGAATATACAATAAGTGTTCACACTTTTGACTTTAATCTTGATTGGGTTATTTGGATTGGTGTTGCGATCATCCTATTCATATTGCAGGCAATCTTGTTGTGGGTCTTATTATTTTGATTAGTGCGGTTGAAAAATGGCTTGTGTATAATATTATTTTTTGCTAACTTTGAGCATTAATTAAGGTGGGACTCAATCGTTATTTTTAATGTTTTTAATTGGGTTCATGTTTAATGCCGCGTAATGAATAAATTCATGTATTTGATTACTCAAAACCATTTCCGAATGAATAAGAATTCAACGCGCATTTTTAGGTTCGTGGAACTAGTTTTTGGTGGTTTTTCTACACATGTGAAATGTGTTTATCCCACGTTAGAAAGGCTTGAGGTTTTGAATGGGTTTATACATCTTAGCTTGGGATACTTGGGATGGGCCCTAAGGGGTACTCAACTTTGTAGAAGAGTGAGGTTATGGGTAAAATGGGCTAGATGTTTTGGACCCAAAATAAAAACTGCGCGCGCCCACCCACCCGGGCGGGCAAGGTGCGAGGTTGGGTTGGACTTGTCCAGCCCAATACTTATCTTTTTGGGCAAAAAACTTTTGTAATTTATTTTTTATTTTTTATTTTTGGTTTCAAAATGCAAAACCTTTGAACCCAAAATAAAAACCACACGCGCGCGAAGCGGCTGCCCACTCAGGCGGATTGGGCGCAGGTGCGAGGTTGGGTTGGGCTTGTCCGGCCCAATACTTATCTTTTTGGGCCAAAAACTTTTGCAATTTATTTTTTATTTTTGGTTTCAAAATTCAAAACCTTTGGACCCAAAATAAAAACCACATGTGCGCGCCGCCGCTGCCCGCTCGGGCGGGTTGAGCACGGGTGCGAGGTTGGGTTAGGCTTTTTCGGCCCAATACTTATCTTTTTGGACCAAAAAGTTTTGTAATTTATTTTTTATTTTTGGTTTCAAAATTCAAAATAAATTGGTCCAAAATATTTTCTTCACCCAAACAAGTCCCTAACAGGTTCATACCACCCGAACAGGTTCAGAAAGGTCAAAAACAGGTTCACACCTGTTGAATTCAACTGTTTATCTGTTCAAACAGATTGGTACCTGTTCAATATGTTCAAACAGGTTTTCCACCTGTTCGAACAACCACCTTTCCTTCTATAAAAAGCCAGTCTTCCTGCAATTCAGAACAGAAATTTTTCCATCAGATTTTCGTCTTTCTTCTCCTCTTTCTGTCTCCCTATTTTCTGCATTTAATTTTAGGAAAAGAAAGAGAGAGTTTCAACAAAGTTTTGATTCGCTAGACTTCATTTTATAGTGCTGTAAAATCAAGTGTTAGTCGTTGCATCCTGGAAAGTAGACGCTGGTAAAACTCGAAGCACCGGAGCGAGGGCGAAATCTACTTTAAAGAGATTGTGTCCAACACAAGCCTTGACATTAATTTCTGTAAGTATTTAATTCGAAAAATAATTTATATAATTATTTTTTGAATTATTTTATTTTATTTAATTTATATATTTAATTTACACCCACACCTTTGTGAGAATAATAAGTGCTTTTTCTTTTTCTTTAAGTTTTGTTCAAATGCGCCACCTGAAATATCCAGAATGGTTTTGTTTGTGAACTTATTTTTGTCAGAATTTTGGTATTAACCAAATTATCTTGGTGGATTGAGAAATTTTCAAGCCGCTCATTCTCAAATCGGTGGATGTTCGGGTTAAAAATATATAATGAAATATAATAAAAAAAATTTATAATTTTTTACATTTTTAAACAAAAATTACTACTTATTCCAAATCCAACACAAAACTCACAAGTTAATCATGACGTTATTTAAAATTACATTTTATAAATTAAAATATAAAATAATCAAATTAAGAAGAAAATGAAATGAAAACAAGAGATGAATGAACAAGTGCAAGATAATTTTCTGTATACATACAAATACAAGTAGATTAAATCAATTTTTATGCAAATTGATAAATTTTAAACCGCATAGCAATTAATCAGTTAATTTTTATCATCTAACTGTTTAATCCAGCTCGCTTATTTGTGAAATCATATGGATTAATTTAAGTCAGTTTAAAGCAACACTAACAGCAAGAGTTGATGATTTTTCACATACCTGTGAGAGGGAGATTCATAGTTTGGCTTTGGGCTGTGGTAGAGGCCGGGCAGAAAGAGGTCTGAGCGTGTTTGGGCCGAGCTAACTTGGGCTTGTCCAGAGTTGGTTTGCTCGGTTGAGGCCCAAGTCCCACTCAGCCGAGATGATCGTCTACTAACCCGGGTTTCATGGTTTGCACATTTAACTCGGCGGGAAAGGTCTTCTGCGAACCGGCTTAACCTGTCTAGAGCTTAGCCGTACCAGAATGCTACTAAGCTCGGCTGTGAAGGAGCTCGGCGAGTGGCGCTGTTGGACTCGTTACGTAGCACGGTCATATGAGGCCGAGGTGATGCCACCGGGCTGCCTGTTCCCGCTAATGTCGTCCGGCGGTTTGATTAGGTAGTGTTTAGCTGGATTTGTGCTGACAGATGGGAGAGCAGCTCCACGTGTCAATAGACGAATGGATGCAGAGGTGAGCTCAGAAAATATATAAGCATGACTGCGCCCCCTATGCTGGGAATGGAACATCATTCGGTGAGAGAAACTTACATTCATTCAACTTCTCTTTCTTTCTCTCACAGTGTGTACTAACTTGACTGTCGGAGGGGTTTTCCGGCAACACACCGCCAGGTAGCTCACTGCCGTTGTGTTCTCAGGTTGATCGGATAGCCACGAAGCTTAGACGAAAGGAGTACGGACAGCGACGAATATCTCTTCCCTGTACAGTAATGGTTGAGAATATTTCATGATCATTGTATTTGTATTTATTTTCTCTTTTGATAGAGATGAATGTGAGGTAGATGAAAAAAATATTTATCAATATTTAATATTTTTTTTGAGAATTTGTCATGTATTTTTTTTTATAACTTCGTACACGTAGTCATGGGACAATTATAACTTGGATTTTTTAAAATAAGTATGTTTGTAACAATTTTAAAGATACAAAGGCCACAGTGCATTTTAAAAAGAACAGATAAGATATTTTAACATCATCAGAAAGCTACTTTAACATTATTTTAAAAAGATAAGATAAAATAAGATACTTCAACATTATCCAAAAGCGACTTTAAGATTATTTTAAAAAAATAAGATAAGACAATTTAACATTATCAGAAAGTTATTTAACATTATTTTAAAAGATAAATAAGATCCTTTAACATAGAGACAAGAGAAAATAAAAGGACATGAAAGATGCAGAACATAAATAAATAAATGACACGTGGCATTTTTTTAGTATGCTACATGGCACAATTATAAAGTATGTCAATAAAAATGCATTATTTTACTTAGGTGATATTTAATAAAGCTAAAAATTGAAAATTAAGTATTAAAAGGTAAATGTTGAATTTTTTAAATTGAAAAATTATTTGATAAAAATTTAAACGTTGAATTAAAAACAACTTGTTTGATATGTATAAGATCAAATTTGAAATTTATTATTTTCAAATTGTATATTTCAATTTTTATATTATGATGGTGGTGATAGTGATAGCGATAGAGATGGTAGTGGTAGTACAATGATGATAGTGCATATGGCAACAATAATAATGGTGATAAAGGTGGTGGTAGTAGTAGTGGTGGCAGCGACAGCAGCGGCGGTGGCAGCATTATGGTAATGGGGGTGGTGATAAAAGCGGTAGCGATAGCAATGGTGGTAGTAGTAGTGGACCAGTGGTGGTGCTAGTGGTGGCGGTGGCATGATAGTAATAGTGGTAGTAATGAGTTTAATAATATATATCAATATTTATATTTAGTATTTATAAATTCAATTACATATAAATTCATATGATTTTTAAAAAAAAAATTAAATTTTAGTTTACATTTTAAGAGAGACTTAAATTTTAAGTGATATCAAGTGTGGTTATCAAATGAGCTTATTGATTATTGATAGCTACTTAATACTTCAATTTTAAGTACTTAATTAGGTTATCAAGCACCCGTTATATTATATATGATTAGAATAATAATGAAAAGTTAAATAAATGGAAAATTCTATGTTACACATCCCATATGCATCATGTTGTGTATTTGTATGGTATATGTTACGTATTTTTGTGATAAATGTTACGCAATTTTTTTTATAGAGTTACGAAAATTTGTGATTTAGAAATGAAATTATGCATTTTGTATTATATTATGTGCTAGTGTATGCCCATGCGTGAAAGTACGGTGTAAATAATATTGTGATCAAAACACAATTGTAATTTTACACATATTATGTTAAAATTTATGAATTCTGTAGTATTTTTTGATGAAGATATTGAAAAATATATATATAAAAAATAGTATTCTTCTTAAAGAACTTGTAACAATTTTATTTGTACCACACGGTATATAGAACTCAAATAAAATAACAATTCCCCTAGCCTTAATGCAAATTAAGAAACAAACATATAAGAATAATGTTCACCAATATTGCAAATCAAACACTATACAAAATACATAAATCAAAGCTATTGTACATTTGTTAACATTTTATAATTTTAAAAAGTTAAAAAATTTCTAAACACTAAATAAAACACACCAGCAAGTGCTTTGCAATCTCAATAAATTAAATTGAAAAATGCTTATCATCATGTACTCTACAATTTCAAACCGTGTCTTCTTGCCACCGACCATTGGTGATGGCCGGTCGGCACTTTGTGTGGTCGACCGACCATTTAGTTGGCCGATGGCCTCCTTTTCTGGCCGGTACCACATTTTTGCCTCTTGCAAGCATGGTGTATGCCAGCTGTGCCAACTGGGATGCACAGACCCTACCCCTATACACATGTGTGGCTGTTTTGGCCCCTTTGCACCCTTTTTGATCCAAACTTCTTCTAGAAGATTGCACCCTTTGCTCAAGCTTCTTGAAAAAGCTTGACCCTTTGTCTTAGCTTCCTCAGGAAGCTTGCACCCTTAGCTTAGCTTCCCTTAGAAGACTTGACCCCTTTAGGATAGCTTCTCTTGGAAGCTTAGCCTTTTCCATGGTCTATATAAGGAGACCTCTCTTCTCCATTTGGCAGGTTCAGCAAAACCAGAACATAAATGATATATATTTGATATATATTACTCTCTCTCTTTATATCTCCCCCTTTCTCTTCATTTGTGTGTGTTTGAGGGCCTAAAAGTGTATTTAGTTCTTAGTTTTGCACTAAGTCACCTACTATTACACCATACTTCGACTTTGGAGGTCTTGAGGGTTTGTTCTTGGAGCTTTGGGTCGGTTTTGATCAGAAGAAGAGGTCTGAGCTTGCTGTTCTTGAAGTGTTCTTCAAGGGTAACACTATTTACTTTATATTCCCCAATCTTGCACTAGTCTTTAACCTATCTTGCATACTGATTCAAGCTTTGTGTATAACTGAAAAAAGTCTTGTATTTGCATGCTTAAGATCTTTCATTAAGGTCATTTCGGTGTTGGGGGTCGACCTCCCCCTCTTAGGCCTTGTTTGGCCCTTTTTGTACTCTCTTTGATAAGCTTTGGGGACTTTTGTGTATTGGCCTTCTCACCACTGAAATCTAGTGGATTTTCAGTGGTGAAGAAGGGGTTTTGAAGTCTTGCATAGGGAAGGGACACCCCTTTCCCTTAGTCTCTCTTTTGTTTGCATTTTTGGCCCATAAGGGTAGCATGTATGATTAGTTGTTCTTGGCTTCATTCCAGAGGTTTTTTGGGTGTTATTGGGTCATATTATGCCTCTGTTTTTGGTCGGATTAGTGACCCCTTCCATGCTTAATATACTTGCTTTGTATTCCTCTCTTTTACCTAGAAGTGCATCATGTATTTAGTCTACCATGCTCTCATGTTTTGGCCTAACTTTGTGAAGTTCTTAGCCATGTCTTACCATGCTTGAGGTCTGTTGGGAACTGTTTTGGTCATATCTGCCGTGTTTAGGGTAGCCCCTTTGTATTTTGGCTTGTGAGCCTTGAGGGTGTGAGTCATGAGCATGCTTTAGTCGGGTTATTTCAGCGATTTGGAATCACTTCTCATGCTATTTCAGTCCCTAATCCATGCTTGTATGCTTTCCTTCATCACCCTTTTCATGCCTTGAAGGATTGTTCTTTTATGCCTAGAAATGAGTCATTGTATATGATACCATGTTTAGGCATTTGAGGCTACCATATCAGTGGGTTTTGGGGTGTATTTTGATGCATAGAAAAAATTTTTTGGTTGCTTAGTTCACGCCATGAGTGCTTGGGGTAGGTGTTGAGCAACGCTCTCTTTTGTGGCCTTGAATCCCTTCCATTTTTGCATCCATTCCCTAGCATGTTTTGGCATCCTTCTTGGCATGCTTTTTAGAGTTTAACATGAGTGTTTAATGTCCATGTATATCATCTTTGAGTGTTCTTGAGAGTAGCCCTCCATGTTTGGATGATGGGCCTTGGTGTGTGCACACTTGCATGCATAATTTGTCCCCTTTTGCATAATCTTTTGGCCACTGTTTTGGGGTGTGGCTGAGGCCTCCCATTTCGGTTTAAATCCCTCATTGTGTATAGTTGCATGTTTGACATATTGCCTCTAATTACGTGCTTACATTATACCATGCTTGCATCATATGTTAGGTTGCATCGCATTGTAGCATTGCATACTTGGCACTTTACATTCTTGCATGATAGGTTACCTTGCATTTGGCATGCCTTGTAACTTAGCCTTATGTTGCATATTTGAGCCACATTGCATTTTTGAGCCATGTTTGTATACATACATTGCATGGTTTGGTTTGGGGTGTCAAACCAAGCATGAGGGTTGAGGTGTGTTCATACTCAAAGTGACGAAACACGCCTCAACCCTTGGTCGCCAATGCCCTTGACCCCAACATGATAGGGCATAAGGCATTCATCTTTTTTATGCATGCATTTATATTAAGTTGCAAACTTGGTGCCTTAGGCCATCATGCATCGAAATGCGTGATTGGTGGCCCGAGTACCGAGGGTCACACTCCCATGAGTCCATAGCATGATTGGGAAAGTCGCCATGCATACATTGCTTTGAATTTCCTTGCCATGCACTGTCTGCCCTCTGTTGCTATCAAAAACAGGTTTCTGCAGGAAGAAATAGCCGGCCGGCCACATACAGTGCCGACCGACCATCAATATCCAGCCGGTGGTGTAACTTTTGGCCGATAAATCCATCCCCATGGCCGGTGAACTTGAATTGTGGCCGGTGACCCCCTAGAGCACTCAGAGGGTGATTCAAAATGGGTCTGGGGATTTTTAGAATTTTCAGAGGAGCAAGGCAATGTAAACAGAGGCAACAGTGGCATGGCACGGGTTTTCGGGCGGAGCGAGTCGAGCATGCATCATCTTAGCATTCCGAGGCGGGGCTGCGACCATCCTCTTTCTGCATTTAATTTGTTAATTAAATGGAAGATATGTAATATTTAATTAGTTAGAAGGGTTAATTTTTTATTTGTTTTGTAATATTTATTCGGACCCTCCGAGTGAGGGCAATTGTGTAATAAGCGTGCGTGTGTGTGATGCATGTCCTCCAACCCCACATCTTTCTCCCTTTTATTTACCAGCTTATGGTGGTTAGATTAGGGCATGTTTCAATTAGCATACTTATGCTCGCATGTTTGCATCATTCATCTGTATTGCATGCACCGGGCTCGGCGCATCATACTAACTGCATTGTATTTCAATTCCAAGTCGAATACGTGTTAGTTGTAGCATCTCATATGCCATTCTTAGGATAGCCAAGCCTATTTCTAGTCGCATTTTGCATGTGTTGCATTAGCCATCTTAACATGAACTAGGATCATGCATCGATTACTAACTAGTTTCTGTTTTGGCTCGGAGTACTCGGTAAGTGTTTATGCTTTAGCATCCTTGCATGTGTGTGAGTGACTGCCATGATAGCATGCTTACCATGAGGCTATGTGCTTATGTGATATATCTGCCTGAGTGCCTGTGGGTGAAGGTTGGATTATCTAAATTGGAACAATGCATTAACTATGAGTTTTAAGGCCACTAGATAGTGGTAAAACCATCTTTTCTAAGCCCACTCGATGGTGGCAAAACCTGTATTTTAGCCTACTTGCGAGTGGCAATCCATTTTCAAAACAAACATGAAATATTTTGTTCCAATTCAGGCGATCCAATCTATACTTGTGTGCTGTGCGCATCACATAGTAAATCTAGGCTAATAACCGGGATAAGAACGCATAATGTTTTCAAAACTAGATATCATGGTTAGTAGAGGCTGATCTTTGATCGGGCGAACGGGGGTGCTCATAGCTGACATTCCCCAATCGTACCCAAGTTCCCGAGCTGATGCAACTTTGGTGATGACGGACACGTGGCCTTAGGCAACGAGTCAGGGTTTCTTAAATTCCTCCAAAATAAATATTTAGGTGGCGACTCTGTATCTGGCAAAGCAGTCCATGTTTGGCACTTCTTTACAAAAATCTCTTTTCCAAAACGATTTGCCGGATTTGGACTCTTTGGTGATTTATCAATCTCACATTGCACATTGTGAGATCAGATTAAGAACCATGACAATTTGAGTTCGAACTGTAGTGAGCCCAATTGAACAGAACGGGGTCCTCCCCCCGGGGTGTTCGGGGACGTCTACAACGAGCATCACCACGGTATTTAAGATTCCAATCTATCGTATACTTAGTGAAATCCACGACGAGGATTACGTCCAGTTTCTTGCTAAGTTAGGTGATACGCAAAAGGGCTTTAATCTGCGGCACCGCTACACATATCATAAGGATCGAGGGCACCGAACAGAGGACTGTTTGCCCTTGAAGCAACACTTGGAGGAGTTACTTACAGCCGGTCACTTAGCCCTTTACATCGATGGGGGCGTTAGGGCCGCGCATCGCACCCCGGCTGATCCGAGTGGTTCGGATGACTTAGAGACGCCCCCTCAAGGAGTGGTCAATGTGATCCACAGCATAGTGGAGCCGGCGCGGGTATGCGAGCGCTGAGGAATGATTAAAAAGGCAGAACATATGAGGGAAGTTTTGTCAGTCCAGCCTGCGATCAAAAGGGGGAAGACCGAGGAGAAAGATGTGATTAGTTTCTCAACTAGGGACCTAGAGCGCATTCAAACGCCGCACAATGACGCCCTAGTAGTCACCCTCCGTGTCAGAGATTTCGATGTCAAGCGCATCTTGATTGACCAAGGAAGCTCGGTTGAGATTACGTACTACGACGCGTTCAAGAAACTCAAACTCCGGGATACAAACTTGGCTCTGGAAACTTCGCCACTAGTTGGTTTCAACTCACAACCGAAGTGGCCTATGGGAAAGATAATCTTACCAGTCAAAGTCGGATCCGTGGTCAAGCAAGTGGAGTTCTGGGTATTGAAGGTGTCGTCCACATACAATCTGATCTTAAGTAGGGGATGGCTTCATGCTATGCAGGCGGTAACGTCAACCTACCACCAGGTTATGAGGTTCCCCTCGGCTATGGGGGAAGTTGAGGAAATTTGGGACGATCAAGTCATGTCGAAGCCATGTTTCGTGGCAGTGAATAGGAGCCGAGTTGCCAAAGGCTTCGTGCAAATGATTGAGGGTCCGGAAAACCAAAGTGTCCTTGATGACGTGGGCGCCACGGCCGAGGACAAGGCTGTTGAAGAGTTGGTGGAAGTACGGATTGACGCCGAAAGTCCAAACAAGTTCTTTTTGCTAGGGTCAAGCCTGACCGCCCAAGAAATGACCGAGATGATAGAGTTCTTGATGGCGAATATCGAAGTCTTCGCATGGACGCCGTACGACATGCCTGGCGTTGATCCAAGCTTTATTTGCCACCAACTCAATGTTTTCTCGGATGCACGTCCTGTCATTCAAAGAGTGAGAAGATTGGCTCTTCATCACGCTGAGGTAGTCGCGGAGGAAGTGAGGAACCTGCTAGAAGCAAGGGCTATCCAGGAAGTGCACTACCCTCGGTGGGTTTCAAACACGGTCGTAGTGCCCAAAAAGAATGGGAAGTGGTGAGTTTGAGTTGATTACAAGACTGTCAACCGTCCTAAAGACAACTTTCTTTTGCCCAAAATAGACCAGCTAGTGGACCTCACGGCCGGGCATAACAGGCTCAGTTTCTTGGATGCCTATAGCGGTTATCACCAGATCGCCATGCATGTCCCTAACCGCGAGATAACCTCTTTCACTACCCTAAGGGGACTGTTCTGCTATCGAGTCATGCCTTTTGGTTTGAAGAATGCCGGGGCGACTTTCCAAAGGATGGTGACTAAAATGTTCGCTCTTCTGCTGGGCCGGACAATGGAGGCAGACATCGACGATATGGTGGTCAAAAGCAGGCAGCAGGCCGACCACTTATCCGACCTAGCCGAGATGTTCTCCATTCTTAAACAACACAAGCTACACCTGAATGCGTCAAAATGTGCCTTCGGCGTGGGATCTGGGAAATTCCTGGGCTTCCTAGTCACAAACCGAGGCCTCGAAGTGGACCCCACACAAATCAAAGCCATACAAGAATTGAAGCAACCCAACTCGGCAAAGGACATGCAGTATCTTGCCGGGATGGCAACTGCGCTTAACCGATTCATAAGCCGGTCATCATATCGCTGCCGCCCTTTCTTTCGAGCCTTGAAGTCCAAGTTTTCATGGGACAAGGAATGTGACAGGGCTTTGGTCGAGCTCAAGGCGTATTTGTCTTCTGCTCCATTATTGGTGACACCTAAGCCCGCCGAAGAACTCTACCTTTATCTGGCAGTTTCTTAACATGCAGTTAGTGCGGTGCTTGTCCGGTCAGAAGGCATCCAATATTTCCCTATCTTTTACCTGAGCAAAACGTTACTGCCGGCAGAGTCAAGGTATTTGCTGCTGAAAAAACTTGTTTTGGCGTTGATGATGGCCTCCAGGAAATTGGCGCACTACTTTCATGCTCACACAATCGTCGTATTGACCGAATTCCCCCTGAAAGCCTTGTTTGAGCGGGCAGATTTCTCCGGTCGAATTCTGAAGTGGGCAGTCGAATTGGGACAATTCGACGTCAAGTTTCAACCTCGAACGGCCATAAAAGCATAAGCATTGGCAGATTTTGTTGCTGAATTCTCGTATGGAATTCACCAAGTATGCTCGATGGATCTCAACGTGGTAGCTGAGGTGGCGAATGAAGGTTCAACGGAAGTTGCACAACAGGGCGATGTTGGCGACGCGGAACTTGCGCGCCCGTCCATAAAACCTCCAGTCGGAATAGTACTGCAGCTTGGCAATACGACGACGGACTTGGGAATAATAGACCAACCTGTTGGGTTTGGTGCCGCATCGCCGAAGGGGGATGAAGACGTGTCCGTCAAAATAGACAGCAGCAAACCTGAAACCGAACAGCTGAGCGACTGTGATCCCAGTAACTTTCAAGCCTCCCAGGACCACTCAGAGTGTTGGAAACTCTTCGTCGGTGAAATGTGGAAACTTTTTGTAGATGGAGCCTCAAATCGTCACGGCGCCAGGCTGGGTATAGTTTTGATCTCACCAGATGGTTTGACCATCGAACACTCTATCACACTCGGATTCCCTGTGTCAAACAATGAGGCTAAGTACGAGGCGCTACTGGCCGGGCTTAAGAGCGCACTCCAGTTGCGCGTATCCGAACTGATGGTTTACAGCGACTCCCAACTTGTTGTCAACCAAGTGTTTGGGGTCTACGAAGCCAAAGATGACAGAATGGCCAAGTACCATGCTCTGGTAAGAGAACACATCAAGCAATTCCAAGCAATAAGGGTCCAACAAATTGGTCATGAAGAAAACGGCCGTGCGGATGAGTTAGTCGGTCTAGCTTCCATGGTCGACAGTTCACTCCCAGTCCTCTCCTGATTGAGTTTCCCAAGGCCTAGTATTAAGGAATCCGAGTAGACAGAAGTACTCTACGCCAAGCTTGGCCCCTCTTAGATGGATCCTATCATCCTTTTCCTAAAAGAATGAATTCTTCCAACCGACAAGAAAGAAACACTTAAAGTCCGAGTGAAATTAGAGCGGTTTTGGCTCTCTTCATTTGGTGCTTTATATAAGAAATCATTCACAGGTCCGTACCTCAAGTGTGTTCATCCAAACAGTGTAGAAGCCTTCCTGTACGAGATCCACGAAGGCATGTGCGGAAGTCACATTGGGAGGAGATCTTTGGCCTACCGAGCTATCTCACAAGGATACTGGTGGCCATGCATGCAAGCAGATGCCCAGAAGTATGTTAGAAAATGTGAAAAATGCCAGAAGTTCACACACCAAATTCACCAGCCGACCAGAGAACTTCTTCCCCTTACAAGCCCTTGGCCTTTTGCGATGTGGGGGCTAGACATAGTGGGACCACTCCCAACAGCACTGGACAATCGGAAGTTCTTCATTACAGCTACGGATTACTTCACCAAATGGGTTGAAGCCGCGCCCTTCGCGTCTATCAAAGAGAAATATGTCAAACGGTTTGTTTGGCAGAATGTGATAACGCGGTTTGGCGTCCCCAAGGTTTTGATTATTGCTAATGGCACCCAATTTGATGGGCGTTTGTTCAGAGGATTTTGTGAGGATTTGAAGATAGAATTCCACAACTCCACCCCGGCTTACCCGCAGTCCAACGGTCAATCGAACAAGACCATTCTCGATGGGTTGAAGAAAAGACTAGAGAAAGCCAAAGGTAAATGGGCCGAGGAACTCCCAAGTGTCCTCTGGGCATATCGGACGACCTCGGGATGCTCGACCGGGAAAACTCCTTTTGCCTTGGCATATGTCATGGAGGCGGTCATCCCATTGGAAATCGGCATGCCCACCATCCGTAGCGAAAATTTTGAGCCCGAGTTGAACTCTGAAGCCATTGCCCTGGAATTGGACCTAGCTGACGAGCGCCGAGAAAAGGCTTTAATCCACGTGGCCGCATACCAACAAGAATTATCCAGAAAATACAACAAAACGGTGCACCCCAAACTGTTTAAAGTCGGAGACTGGGTTTTAAGGAAGGTGATGCGCAACACACTGGTGACGGGCGAATACAAGCTAGAGGCAAACTGGGAAGGGCCTTACAGGATAATTGGTCTGACGGGCAAGGGGGCATACCACTTAGAGGACTTGGATGGCAAAGGCCTACCCCGACCATGGAATGCGGCTAACCTCAAATTGTACTATTTTTAGTATTGTCTTGTTTATGTGATTTTTTGTCGAAGGACTTAGTTTCCCTATACTTCTGAATGTAATACTCTTTTTGCCGAAGTGTAATAGAAGTAAATTATCTTTGCTGAAGAAGTTTATTGTGTTCGAGGTAATGCAGTGTATGAGGGGCATACTCTCGTGTTTTAGCCGAGATGTTTTACCCCGTCTAAAAGAGTTGATGTTTTGCCCAACTTTGAACTTTCAGCCGAGATGATTTACCCCGGCTAAAGGAGTTGATGTTTTGTTTAACTCAAAGGCTCTAGCCGCGATGCTCTACCCTGGCTAGAACAGTCGAGGATGTGCTTAACCCTTGTGCTTTAGCCGAGATGATTTATTCCAACTAAAATAGTTGATGTTTTGCCCAACTTTGAATTTTCAGCCGAGATGATTTACGCTGGCTAAAGGAGCTGATGTTTTGCTCAACTCAAGGCTCTAGCCGAGATAATTAACTCCGGCTAAAGGAGTTGATGTTTTGCTCAATTCAAGGCTCTAGCTGAGATGTTTTATCCCGGCTAAAGGAGTTGGTGATTTGCCCAACTCAAAGGCTCTAGCCGAGATGCTTTATCCCGGCTAATGGAGTTGGTGATTTGCTCAACTCAAGGCTCTAGCCGAGATGCTTTATCCCGGCTAAAGGAGTTGGTGATTTGCCCAACTCAAAGGCTCTAGCCGAGGTGCTTTACCCCGGCTAAAGGAGTTGATGTTTTGCTCAGGTCAAAGGTTCCTGTCGAGATAATGAAACGTAGTACAACAAGCAGTGCAACAGTAAACAAAATGAGAACTTTTCATTGATGATAAAATTTTAGTACATGTTGTAAGGTAGGAAAGCAACCCGGTTACATTTCCCAGTTACAAAAAAGAAATGTCTATAAACTAAACCAGGGGGGAAAGGTCAGCGAAGCCATCCCCGGTGCCTTCTGCAACAGCTTCCAAGTCAACCGTAGAGGTGATTTCTCGAACGTTGGAATCAACCTGGCCGGCCTCCTTAGGGCAGTTTTCTTCCTCGGTGTCGCGCCTGCCTTCTTCTTCGGCCTTGGCTTGCAATGCACTGAAGACTTCGTTTGCGTATGGCACCATGTAGGCCGGCAGAAAGGCAGCTGGGGGAGAGGTAAACATCTCGGTTCCAGATCCTTGGCCGAGCTGTTCACAAGCAGCCTTCCAGCTAGACTTAAAGAATATGTCCTTGGTGGCCTCGACTTGCTTGGTGTAGTTGTCTTCGACCTCCTTGAAACCTTGATTGTTTGCCTTATCCACTTCATCTTTCCTTGATCGCTTTAACGCTTCCAGCTCGACCCGGAGAGCATCCATTTCCTTCTCGGCGGCTCCAAGTTGGCCGAGCAATTTGGAGTTGTTAGTGTTTGCAATCTCCAAAGAAGCCTTTGACTGTCCCAGCTCGGTTTGAATGTGCTCAACCTGGCTGGCGGTGTCGGTCATCTTTTGCCAGAGTCTACGAATCCGGTCCATCACAAGATGTTGTTTCTGGAAGGCCTGCAAGAAGAGAGTTCGAATAAAGAAAACCAACCGTGCAAGCACTTGAACAAATTTGAATAAAACATGTGGAATTCTTACATGGGTCATAGACTTGACCGAGGACATCACGAGCCGGGTGTCGGGCACGTGGTCACTACCGGTCACGTCGCTCGGCAGGAGTAAGGCTTTTGTCAAGTCGAAAGCTAGGAGATGTTCTTTGTCGCCTTTGACTGAGGTGTTGGCCAAGATCTCCTTACCCTGGTGCTTCAACTGCGGCTTCCAAGGTGGCGTTGGCTCAGATGCGTCTGCGGGTTACTCGGTGCTTGGCTCTGCAACGAGCTCAGCTGTTGGGTTGGCAAACTGAGGCCTTTTCCCGGCTCTGTGGTTGTCTTTACTGGTCTACGCTACTGCAGTTGACACCAAAGCAATCACCGTCCTAGATGTTTGACCGGCAGTAGCTGCACGGGAAGGGATGCTTGGCAGCTCCCTAGATGTGCGGTGATCAGATTTTTGATATGGCTCTGTTTGGCCATTTCCTCTTCCTCAGTCAAACGGATTAAGGGCACATCCGGTAGCGTTGGATCTGGCGGTGGAGACGGGGCTCGTAGAAAATCTATAACCCTACACTGGCGGGGAACTGTGTATCGGTAGCTCGGTACGTAGCTGAGAAGGTCGTGGCAATCTCGGTTACGATATCGCAGTGCGGTTCTGATGGCCACCTCGTTTGGGTTGTAGTAGTTCGCCTGCAAGGCTTCAATAGCTGCAAGGAAAAGTATAATTAGTACAAAATAATAAAGGAAAGTAATTTAATCGGTCAATGAGCGCGATTTACATGTCGAACTGAAGTTCTTGCTGATGTACCAGCCAGGCACATCGGCCGTCTCGTAATTTTCTGATACCCAGAAAAAGTCGTCGTCATGCATATCTTTATCTGGGGTGCCGGTCATAAGTTTTTCCTTGCCCGGTCTAATCTTCAAATAATAATTAAGCCCGTCGCCTGTATGGCCCGGGGTGTATTGGCGTAGAATCTCGGCTAGCCCAAGGTTCAAACTAAGCTGGTTGTTTAGCTCGGCCACCCCGTTTATTATTCTGAATGTGTTGGTGGAGACTTGTGTTAGCGCTAGCCCGGTACGCCTCAGGAACTCACACATTAGAGGCTGAACCGGGAAGCGTAAGCCTCCCTCGATTATGGACAGCACGGTGAAGGGGCATTGGTCTAGCCTACCCCATGGGGTGGTATCCTTAACGCCGAGCTCTAGGTGTACGTCTGCAGGGACGCCATATTCTTCCCGAAACACGGCAAGTGCGCCCGACGTGTCAACGAGGAAGCAGTAACGCCCCATGTGAAGCCGGCTGGTTTTAGCACGGCTATGTTGGTTTGGCAAACTTTCGTTTGATGGCTGCTCGGCCTTTGAGAGCCTCAGTGTTGGTGTCTGGTCCCCTAGGACTCTGCAGTAAAAACCAAGTGTAAGTGGTAGCGCAGTCGCGTAAATGAGCTCAGTTTTAGCTCGGACACAGGAAGTGCAGCAGCACCTTGGTCACTACTGTGCATCCAGAAGCTCGGCCGCTCAAGCGGACCAAATGTTAGCCCGGTTGAGCGATTTAGCATTCTGTTAGATTCCCACCCCTCTCATAAACTTCCAACTTGCTCGGTTCTATTATTTTTTGTGATCAAATGAGGTCTAGGAGCTCGGTCTGCCCCAGATCCACACGTGTTCATCATAGAAAGTGAAGAACAGTTGAGAGAGGAAGGACATAGATGGTTTTTGGGGGACTACATCCTAAAACCTACTGCTATCGTGCCCTAAACTCAGTTACGACAATCACAGGCCTAGAAAACATGAGTATCAAATGAAGAACAATGAAGAGATTCGAAGAACTTACAGGTTTGGAGGCGAAAGTCGGATCTTTGAGCACGAAGACAGTCCTGGGTGACAGCAGTGAAGCCTAGTCCACGAGACAGATGCTGAGGTGTGTGCAAGAATGGTTTTGGTAGAGGGGATGACACTGCAGCGTTGGGTCGCCTGGAATGGAAGAGAAACAGTAAGAAAGAAATGCGAAGGGGCAAGCAGCATGCATATAAGAGAGAGAAAAATAAAAATTAAAAAAAAGGTGCCAGAAATTTGAATGTGAAGAGGTGGTAGGGTTGGTGGCTCGAGGCCAATGAATGACTGACGCGTGTCTGAAATGATGGCAGCGTCAGTACTGAAGAGACGAGTTGGTGAGTAGAAGCGCCGACCGAGCAAATCAGGAGACCGAGCATGGGCATTAGCGCGGTTAATGTGTCGCGGACCAGGGCCGGGCGGGGAATCGACCCCGATCGGATCATGTAATCCCAATCACCCTTGCGCGGACGGAATTAAGGGGCAATTGAGAGGGAGATTCATAGTCTAGCTTTGGGCCGTGGTAGAGGCCGGGTAGAAAGATGTCTGAGCGTGTTTGGGCCGAGCTAACTTGGGCTTGTCCAGAGTTGGTTTGCTCGGTTGAGGCCCGAGTCCCACTCAGCCGAGATGATCGTCTGCTAACCCGGGTTTCATGGTTTGCACATTTAACTCGGCGGGAAAGGTCTTATGCGGACCGGTTTAACCTGTCTGGAGCTCAGCCGTACCAGAATGCTACTGACCTCGGCTGTGATGGAGCTCGACGAGTGGCGCTGTTGGACTCATTACGTAGCACGGTCGTATAAGGCCGAGGTGATGCCGACGGGCTGCCCGTTCCCACTAATGTCATCCGGCGGTTTGATTAGGTGGTGTTTAGCTGAATTTGCACTGACAGATGGGAGAGCAACTCTACGTGTCAATAGACGAATGGGTGCAGAGGTGAACGCAGAAAGTATATAAGCATGACTGCGCCCCCCATGTTAGGGATGGAACATCATTTGGTGAGAGAAAACTTAACATTCATTCAGCTCTCTCTCTCTCCGAGTGTGTGCTAACTTGATCGTCAGAGGGGTTTTCCGGCAACACACCGCCGGGTAGCTCATCGTTGTTGTGTTTGCAGATCAATCGGACGGAAACGGAGCTTGGACGCAAGGAGTACGGAGAGCGATGAATATCTCCTCTCCGTGCACCCTGAATGACTATTCAAAAATTTGGATCTGAAAATCTCAATCCTTAATGTTGTGCTTTATTCATGAATTTGAGTAGAGATTTATAAAGGAAAAAGAAAACAATGTGTGAAATATATGTAAAATATAATTTTATTTTATTTATATTTTACTTACTTTTTTATTATATTTTTTTAAATTCTTATCTAAATTTATGAAATAAATACAGCGTGAAACACAGCAAATGGTTCTAGAATTGGAGGGAGGGGATATATATACACATTAATGTAACAACTCCATTTTGTAAATTTGTGAAGAAGACAAGTCAACAACGAAACCATTCAAAAGGAAAAAAGAGTGTTTTCAACTTCAAAGATTGATTGTGATTCTTTTTTTGAATGAAGAAGATTCACACCACTGTATATATCAAAGAATAGTAGCCTAAGACTTTTTTCGGTGGCTCGTTACTCATCATGACATCAGACACTAAATGCATAAAAAAGAAATCTTCATGGAAATGCATACATGTGTGTTTTTGTCTAGAAACTTTCACTTTCACCTCCTTGATTGTTGGCCAGCTCGTATCGAACCACATTCACACGTTTTTGCATTTGGGTCTCTAAAATTTTTGAGTGGTTTTGAATTGACTGATTTAAAAAAAAAAAGAAAAAAAAAAAGTCCTCTTTCTCCAAATCACACGTTGGGATGGCTATGGGCCCAAGCCCATTCTATTACGATTGGTTCCAGCCATGGTCTGAGTTTTTTTGTCGACTCTGAGTGTATGGATAACTTAGTAGAAAAAGAATAAATAGATAAATAAGATGCCATGGAGAGAGAGTTTAGTAGGAGAAAATAGGGGAGTTCGCGGTTCGGTTGCGGTTGGAGAATTTTTAATTTGTTATTTGTCCGTCGAATTGACGGATGCAGATTGAGTGAATTGGCGAATTGATACAAATCAGATAACTTTTATAAATTTTGAACATAATACAACAATTTGTCAATATTTTTTTTTTAGATAACAATCTAACTCAATATAATCAAAGTATTATCAAATAAATTATCAAATACCAATAATAAATACATATAAAAAAATTATGCATTATCAAAACTATTTCATTATTATTTTTTTATTCAAAAATCATTTAATCGGATTTTTTTTTTAAATGACAAAATTAAGCCTTATATTTTTCACATAAAAATATCAAATATCAACACTTATTATTTGAAAAACAGATTTCTAAATTGAAAACATAACAGAATGTCTAAACTCTTTTTCAATTGAAAATACAAACATAATATCTAAATAAATTAAAAATATAAAGTCTTACAAATTAGAAAATATAAAAGAAATGGTAAGAAATAGCCAAAGATTTCTCTTAAAGTAGCTCCAATGCTCCCATTATAGTTATAATAGGGTTTGGATAAAGTATTTAGGTCTAGAAGGTCTGTTTTGGGATCAACTTTAATGATTTAAACTGTTCATATTTTAAGATTTATTAAGTAGAATATGAAGAATAAAAAATCGGCCCAAGGTGACTTACGCCCAAACAGGCCCAAAAAGAGGTCTGCCCAATACTTGAAACCAGAGCTTATTCATCTACAGAAAATCGAAAGGAGCCGATCACCATGGTCAACCCAGATTTGCATAATCTGGCCGATCTATACGAAGTGACCTTTGACAAAGGTCTCATCCATCCGGTTGAAAGATAGGTATCGAACAACTAATAATGAGTGCAAGTTGACTACTAGCGGAATGACATCTGACAAGATGTCGAACATCCAATGAGATAACTAGGGTTCCAATGGCCAATGACAAATGTAAGTCGAATGTTTATTGGCTATAAAAGGAGGGCAAAGCAAGGAAGTAACGGTAGGGGGATGGGTATGCACAAAAAATATTATTACATTTACTAAATTTCTCTTTTTTAAATTATGTCTGTTCTCAATGCTGACTTGATTGTTAAAGAGTCTTCCTGACCTATCTACGTCGGGAATGATCTCTGACGTAGATTTTTCTTGTAGGGAAGGCTGTGAGAAAGCATGTTATCGAGCTAAATCCATGTGGAGACAAATTCACCATCCATATAAAATATTACTATTAAAAATCAAGAATAATCATACATCAGTAATTATATATTTAAATTACATTTGTCTTAAAAAATAGAGAACAAATATTTTAAGAATAGTTATATATTTTTTATAATACAAACGTGATTCAAATATGGTTACTGATATTTAATCATCTTAATTTTTTTACATAAATACTCTATTCAATGAATTCTACAAAATAAATTAATCGAATTATCAAAATCGATCTTAAAATGAAGTCACTAAACCCAAACTATTATCTCAAATTGAACAGTCCACGTGAAGAAAATTCAAACCTCATAATAAACTTGTGCAAAAAATGAAGTCGCTAAACCCAAACTATTATCTCAAATTGAATAGTCCACATGAAGAAAATTCAAACATCATAATAAACTTGTGCAAAGCGGCAATACACATTATAAATTTTAACGGTGACATAATGTAAAAGTTGTCAAGTCACTTCCTAAAAAAATCAACGGGCATGGTAGTTAAATAAAATCCATATAATCAAATCTATATTCTGATAATTATATATTGGGACTTTTTATTTACACGCAACTAATGCGTTATCTTTTTAATTTTTTTTATTAAATTTATACCCCTTAGTTAAATTATCATTTTGGACAAAGTTCTAAGTACACACTCTGCACACTACCGCCAGCCTTTCTCAGTGCCCCGCAGCCCTGCAACCCAACTTCAGCCCTTTGTAGTGTCACCACAACCGATGACGAAGAGATCGCGGTTGCAATTGTGATGGCAAGAGAAAGAATTGTTGAAAAAATTTCACTCTATTATGAATAAATTTTGTTTGTATAATCAATAATAAATAGAACATAGAAAAAAAAAAAAAGAAGAAGAGAGATTGTTTGATTACAAAAATCAAACTAGAATACAAAATAAATAAATAAATACAGATTTTTATTTTGTTATAAAAACAAAATCAAAATCTGAGATAGGAAAAAAAATAAAACATAAAGTAAATTAATTACTTACCTTATTAATTTCTCGAAAAAATTTGATCAAATCCAGTGTTTAACATATTGTATCCTTAAGACAGATTTGTCCTCTGCACAGTACTTTCAGATTGTGGACGTTTATCTCCCAAGATAAAATGATCGACAACGAATAATAACAGCTATCACGACCCAAACTCGGTACCCAAAGGCTCGGTGTCGTAACAAGATAATCATAAAATGATTCAAATAATTTTGTAGTCGTAGCGGAAGCGATTAAATTAAATAAATTAAAATAAAATAATTTGGTACCAAATGTTTAATAAAATGAAACAAACATAGTCCATTGAGCTTTATTGTATTACAAGAGTCCGGAAAAAAAAACAGATAGAAATCTTAAAAATAAATAAAAATAACACAGTGATTCACTCCCCATCTTAATCCTGCTAAACTTCGTCACCTAAAAAGGGTAACAACTATAAGCACATAGTAAAGTGAGAAATATTATACTGTGAGTATAGGGGCATCAAAATAGCCATAGATAGTTATTTAGGCTAAAACATTAACATTATTTGAGTTGAATACATAAATTAATTAAGTGGCAGAAATTGAAATAAATAACTATAACCGCGGTACAGAATAGAACAGAACATGGGTCACTAGAGTGACAATCAGAACAGGGGTCAATGGATCCATGACAAACAGGAGACCACAAGGTGGTCAAACATGGGTCAATGGTTATTTAAGTCTCCCAAGACATAGGACTTCCGTGGTGGTACTTACAGAAAATAATTGTTTACAAGATTATTGTCAAATACTTTTCAAAATTTAGACAAACATGTCCATGGATTTTAATTTACGCAAATAGAGTTCAGAAAATATTTACGCAAATGGAGTTCAGAAAATAATCCACGTAATTGAAACATTAACCTAACCATAAACAAAAATTATATAAAATGAATTGTGGTAACTCAAAAAATTCATAAAATATATTATGGTAACTCAAGACATGTATAAAACATATAATAGTAACTCAAGGTATAATAAAACTCACCTCTAATATAAACTTATCCCTATTATTCCCGTGCTACCGAACCTCCCGTGTTATTTCTTTTTCGACTCGTTTCATGGATTGCCTTCCTTGCTTCTACTATCATGCCCTATTTGTATACATCAATTTTTGGAGCTTAAGTTAATTTCGTGTTCTCAAAAAGCGCCACCTAGCCCTTGACTCTTACCAATTGACCAAAGGTCATCTAGGGATTAGTGTTGGCGTTATCTAATTCAATGGCTCTAGAAGATTAGGGTTGGCGTCATCTAAGTCAATGTCTCTAAAAGATTAGGGTTGGCTCCTTATAATTCTAAGAGTTGTCGGTAATCCACAATGATCTCAAAAATTTCGTATGATTATAGGTTAGGTTCATGTCTAAAAATCTCACTACCAAACTATAAAACATCACTTACCACTTTTTAAAATATTTAACGTGCAGTGTCTCACAATTTACTTCCTTAACAATTTAATGGATTTCCTGCACTATGCATTTATTTATTTATTTATTATTATTATTATTATTATTATTATATTTTATTTTATTTATTTATTTATTTATTTGAGTTCTTTTTATTGCAAAATTTGAATTTAAAAAAAAAAAAAATTCAGGTGTCATATTTCTCTTCTCCTTAAAAGAAGTTTGTCCCCAAACTTGACGTACTTTGGTTTTCGAAGAGGTATGGGTATTTGGTTCGCATTTGGCTTTCAGTTTCCCATGTTGCTTCTTCGACACGATGGTTTCTTTATATGACTTTTACAAGAGGTATAGTCTTATTTCGAAGGACCTGATTACGGTGATCAATAATTTGTACTGGTAGTTCCTCATAAGAGAGGTCTTCCTGAACTTCCAAGTTTTCATAATCAACAACCTGCTCTGGATCTCGTAGATATCGCCGAAGTATCGAAACGTGAAATACATTGTGGACATTGGATAGTTCGGGTGGAAGCACAAGGCGATATGCCACAGAACCGATCCTTTCGAGTATCTCGAATGGGCCAATGTAACGTGGGTTTAACTTTCCTCGCTTTCCAAATTGGATAACCCCTCTTGTTAGTGAGATTTTTAGAAACACATGATCGCCTATTTGAAATTCTAAGTCTTGTCTCTGTGTATCCACATAGCTTTTCTGGCGACTTTGGGCAGTGCGAATTCGTTGTTGGATGAGTTGAATTTTATTGCTCGTTATTTGCACGATCTCGGGGCCTAGCAATTTCCTGTCTCCGACTTCAGTCCAACACAGAGGGGATCGACATTTCTTTCCGTATAGTGCCTCGTATGGTGCCATTCCAATGCTTGCATGGTAGCTGTTATTATAGGCGAATTCTACCAAAGGTAGGTGATCGTCCCAATTACCTTTGAGGTCTAGTACACACAAACGTAACATATCTTCCAAAGTCTTGATCGTCCTTTCAGACAGCCCATCGAATTGCGGGTGATAAGCCATGCTAAACTTCAGAGTTATTGTCAAAGCTTCTTGCAATTTGTTCCAGAAGTGAGACACAAAGCGGGGGTCTCTATCAGATACAATTGAAACCAGGGTGCCATGCAAACGAATGATTTTCTTAATGTATAAAGTGGCGAACTTAGAGAGGAAGTACATGATTTTGATCGGTAGAAAATGCGCCGACTTTGTCAATCGGTCTACGATAACCCATATTGCATCATTCTTCGAGACTGATTGCGGTAGCCCGACCACGAAGTCCATGGTAATGTGCTCCCATTTCCATTCAGGAATAGGGAGTGGTTGTAACAACCCCGTAGGTCTTTGATGTTTTGCTTTAACCTGTTAACAATGCAGGCATTTGGAGACGTGACTTGCTACGTCTTTCTTTATTCCAGTCCACCAAAAGCGTTCCTTCAGATCGTGATACATTTTTGTATTGCCAGGGTGGATTGCAAACCTCGAGCTATGGGCTTCTACCAATATTTTCTTTTTGAGTTCTTGAAGGTCGGGTACGCAAATTCGATTCTGAAATTTTAGCATCCTATTGCTTATTGTAAAGTCAGGATCAGGTGTGTTTCCTTGCTCCTCGTACTTTTTCTTTAAAAGTTTATCTTCATATTGGCAGGCTTTAATTTCTTCAATCAACTCAGGTTCCACGATTATGTTGGTGAGCAGCCCATTGATCTTGTGGGGAACGAGGGTACATGTCAAACTTTTGGTCATTTTTTGACTCAATGCGTCTGCTACTACGTTAGCTTTGCGGGATGATGATGGATTTCTATATCGTAATCCTTCATAAATTCTAGCCATCGTCGTTGCCTCATATTCAATTCCTTCTGTGTAAACAGATATTTGAGACTCTTGTGATCCGTGTAAATTTCGCAAGTTACTCCGTAGAGATAATGACGCCAGATTTTGAGGACAAAGATTACTGCGGCTAATTTCAGATCGTAGGTTGGGTAGTTCTTCTCGTGGGTTTTTAGTTGACGTGAGGCATATGCAATGACCTTTCCATTTTGCATAAGAACGCAACCCAATCCATTGTATGAGGCATCGCTATAAATTACGAACCCTTCTGCTTCCGCAAGGAGTGCTAGTATAAGAGCCGTCACGAGTCCGTTTTTCAATTCTTGAAAGCAACGCTCCTGTTTATCGGTTCATTCAAAAGGCGTGTTCTTCTGAGTTAGCTGGGTCAAGGGTGAAGCTATCTTCGAGAAATCTTGCACAAAGCGCCGATAATAGCCGGCTAGGCTCAAGAAGCTTCGAATCTCCGATACGTTAGTAGGTCGTGGCCAACCCACGATTGCTGCAACCTTTTGGGGATCAACTGAGATGCCATCTTTGTTAATGGCATGACAGAGGAAGTGTACACTGGTGATCCAGAATTTGCATTTCTTCAACTTTGCATAAAGCTTGTGATCACGTAATGTCTGTAGAACTTTTCGCAAGTGGTGTTCATGATCCTCTAGCGATTTGGAGTATATGAGAATGTCGTCAATGAAGACAATGACGGACTCGTCAAGATAGGGTTTGAACACTCGATGCATGAGGTCCATGAAGGCTGTTGGAGCATTGGTGACGCCAAATGGCATGATAAAGAACTCGTAGTGCCCGTAACGGGTTCTGAAAGCAATCTTTTTGATGCTTTCCGTTTTGAATTTTAGTTGATGGTAACTAGAACGCAAGTCAATTTTTGCGAATACTTGGGTGCCTTGCAGTTGGTTGAACAAGTCATCGATTCGTGGTAGAGGGTATCGATTTTTTATGGCGACTTTGTTCAGCACCCGGTAATCGATGCATAGCCTCATTGTACCGTCTTTCTTCTTTACGAACAGTACCGGAGCTCCCTATGGTGAGATACTTGGTCGGATGAAGCCTTTGTTCAGTAGTTCTTGGAGTTAGGTCTTTAGTTCTTTTAATTCTGTCATGGACATGCGGTAAGGGGTCTTTGAGATTGGTTGTGTACCAGGTTGGGTTTCAATGGTGAATTTGATTTCTCGATTAACTGGGGTACCAGGCAGGTCTTCAGGGAATACATCTGAGAATTCTTGAACCACAGGGATTTCATCAAGTATGAGGGTCTTTTGTTGAGTATTGATCACAAAACAAATACAACTACAACAACCCTTTCTTAGTAGTCGTTGGGCTATCTTGAAGGATATAATACATGGAGGGGGAGAGGTTCCAGTTCCTTCGAAGACAAGTTCGAGTTGGTTTGGTGACCAGAGGAAAACCTTTTTGGCTTCACAATCGATAGAGGCATAGTTGGCAGCTAACCAATCCATTCCTAAGATCACATCAAAGGTACTAATGCAAAGGGGAATCAAGTTTATGTGTAATGTTTCACCTTTTAAGGATACAGTACAAGATTTATATACATTAGCACTAAGAGCGGAATTTCCATAAGGCAAAAACACAGATAGTATGTATCCTAAGGGTTCGGGTGTTGATGTCAACTTGGTGGCAAAGTGTGGTGTAACAAAAGAATGAGTTGAACCAGAGTCAAAGAGAACATGGGCTAAATGACCACAAACAGAAAGTGTACCTAACACAACATTCTCAGCAACTTCTAGGTTTCCAGGCACCAGGGCAAAAGCTCTTCCTTGGCATTTCTGATCCTTCCTCACTCCTCCAGATATTGTAGGTTTTTGAACTGGTGCAGAGGGGCTAGCTGTAGGACTGGTAAGCTTTGGACAATCTCTCAGCAAGTGGCCAACTTGGCCACATCTAAAGCATGCTCCTGGTTGATTGCTTGAACTGGTGCCACCTCTGGGATTTGTAGGACCTTGATTGCTTGAACTGGTTGTGCCCGTATTTACTTTCTTGGAAGGTGCGACACCGGGTCTTCTGTTATCTCTTTCCCAAAATCGATTCCTCTGGCTTGGTTCCCCGGAACGTAAGGCTTTAATCCCTTTTTCCGCAATGTTTGCTCGATCTACCACCGCCACATAGGTTGGTAGTTTCAAAACTTCCAGCCTGTCCTTAATTTCAGGATTCAATCATGCTTCAAATTTTTTGGCTTTTCGAGCTTCGGTGTGAATGACATATGTCGCGAACTGGGCCAGTTGTGTGAACTTACTTTCGTATTCGGCCACTGTCATGGTTCCTTGCCTTAGATGTATAAATTCTGACACTTTTTGTTCCCATAGTGAATTTGGAAAGTACTTTTCATAGAATACCTCTAAAAATCTCGCCCAAGTCACAATATCTTCCTTCTCTAGGATAAGAAGCCACCATTCTTGTGCATCGTCTTTGAAGGTGAAGGTAACAAAAGTCACCTTCTGTCTTTCTGTGCAAGGTAACGCGCGAAAGATTTTCTCCATGTCCCTAACCCAAGCCTCTGCAATAGTGGATTTGGACTGCCGATAAACGTGGTGGGTTTCAAATCCTGAAATTGTTTAATCGTAGTCGGTTCTTCTCGGCTCTCTAGTGTCCCATTGGTTATGCCGGTTTGCAAAGCCTGCAAAAAGTTGGTGACTGCTCTTTCCATGATTTGCTCCATTGGGATGGTACCGCTGGCTGATGATCCGGTTTCATTTCCTTCGTTGGCCATTACTATAAGGTAAAATGATATAAGCGTGGCATCACATTTATACAACTTTGATACAACGTCATATATAACATATTAGTTCTACTAACACCACATTCATATATAACACATTAGTTTACTATCACATTAATATCACCACATTCGTATATAACATATTAGTTTTACTATCACGTTAATATCACCACATTAATACCACATATATATACATCATTGTTACTATTCATAAGGCGTTAGTCTGGCGATCAAAAATTAATGTCTAATCTTACTGATACAAAAATATAAGAATTAGACTAATCATGGTAAGCTCACAAAAAGGGTCTTCTAGTCGGACGTCTAGAATGGACCGTTAGGCCACCATGAGAACTGGCTCCGGAAAACTGGCCCATGAAATAACCCCGCAAACTCACTCTGCATGATGGACTCAAACTCCCACCCACTGTGCTCTACTCCAAAGCAGCTCCATACCACCTGGACTATGTAAACAGGAGTACCGTGATCATAACCCCAAAATTCCCGTCCAGTAATCCGTATCAGTGTCTCTAAGTATGATGCACCGTCGGTGAAGTCCACAGCTGGGGTATAGGCAATGTGTTGTGGAGGAGGTGTCGTAGTGCGAATGTGGCTACTAGGGTATGCGGGTCCCCTCCTCTCTGCAAAGCCTACGGGTAGAGGTGCGACCAGAAAATATGGCGGTTCTAGGTCCGAAGCAAGACCAACAACGTGGGTCAGTCCTATGTACCTCTCACGATTGCTACCTCGGCTAAGTCTCAAGAATAAGAAATCCTCATCGGGGTCGGCCTGCAAATAAACGGGTCTTCCCATGAGCTAGTGTAACGACTCCATCACATATAATGATTAGTACTTGATTAATTAAGAGGATTTAAAATTTAATTACCGAGTATTATAATTTAATTTGGAATTTATGAGAATTGTGGAATCTGACTCGTATATGATTCTATTATAGACTTATTTTGGAATTAGAAATTAAGGGTCCAAATGACTTAAGGAAGTGAAGTTAAGAAGTTGAATCAATTTAATCTTAATTATGGACCCATTTGGGAGTTTAATTAAATATTCGTTTCAGTTTAGTAAAATTGAGATTCGATTAATTAGATCCTAATTGGAGTTAATCAAGTTAATTAAATTATGAAGATTGAGAATTGTAATTATTACGAATTAAATATATTTATGGGGTGTCCAATTTGAATATGTAGTTTAAGCGACGGAATTTGGAACCTTTTGGGAGTTTGATTAAAATCTGATTGAGATTAAGAAATTTAAATATAATTAATTGGACTCTAATGCTGTGTTTGGTTGGAGGATTTGGGGAGAGATTTGGAAAGGGAAATGAAAAATGTAGGTGAAACGTGAATAAAACATACCTACATTTCACATAGTTTCACACACCTTTGCCCTTTCCCTTTCCAAATTCCTCAACTAAACATAGCGCAAAGGAAGTCAATTAGACTAATTAATATGTGAAATTTGTGATTAGTTAGGATTAATTAATTATGTGCTACCCAAGTATTAATTATAGTTAGACTAAGTGGTATTTAATTAAGCTAATTAAAATGCTAATTGATCCTATTCAACTAATTAGTACGTTGGTATGTTGGAGAGGCTCTAGAATAAAAATCTGAGATTTGTTGACAAGCTTTTATACATGAGGAGAGAGAGTAAAAGCTTTAGTTTTGTTTTGTGCTGGAACTTTAGGCTAAAAAAAAAGAGAGGTGCAAGTGTGCTCTGTTTTGTAGCCGAGAGAGAGAGAGAGTTTTGCTGGAGGAACAAAAAAAAAAAAAGAAGAAAAGAAAGAAATGTTCAAGAAGATTTAAAGAAATGCTCAAGTTTTTGGAAGGAACCCAAGGAGAATTAGAAGGGATTTAACTAAGGTATGGAATTTATGTTAATTTGTGTAGAATCTTTACATTATACTTGAAATTAAGGATGAAATTGGAATCAATAGCAAGAAGATGAAGGAAAATTAGCTTAAGTATAAGATTATGGAAATTAATTTGAAATGGGTTGCATGCATGTAGATGGTTATGGAAATTAAATTAGAAATTAATTATTAGGGGTTTGATGTTGTGATTTTACATGAAACTAAGCTTCATTGTTACATGCATGACTAATTTTACAAGTTTAATACTCTAATGAAACATACATCATGAATTTTGAAGGAATTAAAAATAAAGCTTTGTAGATCAATTATGAATTGTTAAGATTTGGGTTTGCATGTAAAATCAAGTTAGGATCAAGAGTATGAAATATGATTTCTTAAATTTGTTAACTTGAGTTCAATTTCATGTAAATAGATGAAGTTAGCAAAATGATGAATAAATGGAGTTATGTTCAATTTATAGAAAATTAGACATTGATTTGATTTTGATCCCCAACCCATGTATGCAATATAATGAAAGAGCTTTATTCCAAATTTAAATTTATGTTATGGAAACTCTATGATTATGAATTAAATTGAGGTTAAAATAAATTGAGTTAAGCTTGAGATTAAGGAAATGAGTTTGGGAAATTTATCAAGTAGGTTTAATTGGTGTTATTCCTCATGAATTTGGACTTCATCTTTATATACTTCATCTTTATATGCATCAATGAATCTTTAAGAAAGTTATGGAATTAGTCTCATGGATTTTGTAAGAAATAAGGTTTTAAGTAAGAAATTAAGTAGACTCATAGTTATGGAGATTAATTTGGAAAATTAATTGTTTTGTTTTGATTTGATTTTGTAGTATTTTCTTGTAATACATGAGTTTTAAGGGAATTGAACCATTCAAGTTCGTATTTTGAAGAGACAAAGGAAATGTTTTAAGAAAATCAAGTTTATGAAAATTTGGAATTAATTCTAAAGTTTTGATTTTATAATTAGATTTTTATTTAATCCATGCATGTGATGTAATTTAGGAATTTTATTCAATTTAGATACATTTTAGAACACCCATGATTATAAATTAAATACTTGGTTAAAAATTGAGTTAAGTTGATTTTGTTATTGTGGGGATATATTTCCTGAATACCAACACGTGGCATGGTGACGCCGACGTGTCAGCCGAGGTGCCACGTGTCACGGTAGTTAGGCCGAGGTGATCTCGATTTTGCCGAGGTTGTCTCCGAAGATATCGGAATCCGAGATAAACGGATAAGTGACAAGAGTCCTAAGACGAAGAGGGGACTTAACCAAGATAAGGATAAAGCTCTTAGTGAGTTTGTCTTTATCTCTTAAAGAGTCCAAAATAAACATTAAATTGGAAGTTCATAGAAGTCACACTTCTAGCAGGACTTGGATTGAGTATATTATAAAAATAGGCACCCCCGTGGGTCGAAGGTATGAAATTTATGTTTTGAGTATTACGTTTAGCACTTGATTATCTTTGAGAGATATACTGACTTGATCGTCGGAGTGCCCCCGGGTGGAAGAACCACCGCCGGAGCTTCTTCTTTCTGTTACAGGTTACCGAAGCCATCTATTCTGCCTGTGCTCTCCAGTTGATCACTAAACGAGCAGTGTGGTCAGATTTTTACCCACACAATTTGGCGCCGTCTGTGGGAACGAAGGAAGAATAGATGGCCAGTAACGGACAGCAGGAAAAAAGTGGGGATGGCGCTCTCGCCGGGAGTGGCAGACCAATTGACCTTGACATTGAAGGAGACACCCACAATACAGAAGCCCGTGACCAGGGTCACAGAGAAAACGACATCATCTCGGAAGGCGACACATCAAGAAGGACAAAACAAGGAAAGTACTACAATGAAGATAACCTCCAGGTATGGAGGGACAGGTGCCTACGGAGGGATGAGGAAGTAAAAGAATTGGCAAACAAGTTGGCAGACCTTCAGTCAGTCGTCAACTTCATGATGCAGAATAATGTTATGCAGCCACCATACCCACTGCAAGATACGCCGATGCCAGCAACCAACACCCAGAAGGGCGGAAGAAAAACAATTCCCGAGGTCCCTCAGCATACAAGGAGCGGAAGGCATTCTCACCGACCTTCCAGGGAAGTCGGACGAGAAAAGCCGAGGCAAGAAGAGTCCCGAAGGACACACCACATGAAGAATCCAGAGCCCAAAGAACATCAACATGTTCAGGGGCAAGTACTCCACTTTGACACAACCCATGGAGAAAAATCCAAACGAACCCACCACGAGGCCGAAAGCAGTGTACCAAAAAGATTAAAATCCAAAGACAGCCGAGCGCCAGGGAGGAGCAAAGAAGACTTGAGGAACTACCTCAAAAGGAGGCAGCAGAATGCTGAAGCCGAGGTAAACTCTCCAGTAAAACCGAAGACAGCCTTCTGGGTGGAACTGGACAAATTCGAACCACCCAAGAGATTCAGTATGCCGAGGTTTCAAATCTATGATGGTAAGTCAGATCCAAACTTTCATGTTGGGCTATACCTGAATTCAATGGCATTATATAGCGGGAACGAGCCGTTGCTCTGTAAAGTATTCCCATCATCCTTTGGGGAAATTGCATCTGATTGGTTCCATAAATTACCAAAATGAAGCATAAAGACATGGGAAGGCCTGGCCGAGATGTTTGTGGCCAGGTTCGTGACCAACAAGCTACAACCCCTGAGGGTTGATGCTTTGATGGCTCTAAGAATCACCAAGGAAGAAGGCCTTAGGGCCTATGCGAAGAGGTACTATGAGGTGTTCAACCGAATACCCGAATGCAACCAAGAGGTAGCAGTCGTATCTTTCAAGAACGGCCTGAAAGATGACTGCCCACTACGGAAGTCTTTGGCAAAAACATTGCCAAAGAACATGGAAGAACTCATGGCAAGAATTGAGAAATACGCCAGAGCTGAGGAAGATACATCGGGAAACAAAGAGGTAAAGCAAGAAAAGGGAAACGGCTCGCCGAAGCGAGGCCGAGGCAACAATGGGCCAACCAAACAAGAAACAGAGTTGAGGAGTAAACAGGCGGTGACGACAGTATTCCGAATCCCAATCCATAAAGTTCTAGATCAAATTCGAAACCAACCATATTTCAGGGCTCCGGGGAGAGCACCAGGGGAATTCATGGGAAGGAATGTTGACAGGCGTTGCGCCTACCACAATGAAGAAGGGCACCCAACTCAAGGTTGCAGAGCCCTGAAAACACACTTGGAGGACCTGGTGAGACAAGGCCTTCTGAGGGACCTGGTCGATGAAGCCAGGACAAGGGAAGAACAGGCAAGGTTGCCTCAAGCACCAGCAGCACCCCCTCCCCCAGCACAACTACCACAAGCAGGAAGACCAAGGGTGGTTAATGTGATCCACTCAAGGGTCAACGAAAACGAAGTCAGAGGGCAGACCCAGAGGGTAAGACATTTACAGCATGTCTGCCAAGTCGGGGAGAAGAGACATCGGCCAGAAGAATACCAAGGGCCGATAATAGCCTTTACCGAAGCCGACCTGGAATTGATCCAACATCCCCATAATGATGCTTTGGTAGTATCCCTCCAGGTAGGGGAGTGCCAAGTGAAACGCATCCTAATAGATCAAGGCAGCTCTTGTGACATCATGTATGTCAGATGTTACAAGGAGCTGGGCCTTCACCCTGATGACTTAGAACAATCCAACAGCCCGATGGTCGGCTTCAATGGAACGCCGACATGGCCACTGGGCACAACAAGCTTGGAAGTTCAAGCCGGCACTAAGAAGATCAAGATGGAATTTCTAGTAATTGATACGCCCTCACCATACAACATCATCTTGGGAAGGCCGTGGTTGCATGCAATGGGGGCAGTTCCCTCAACGTTGCATCAACTACTGCGGTTCCCAACAGAGCATGGGATTGAAGAAGTCAGAGGGGATCAACTGACTACTATCCCCTCCCCAAGGGCAAAGAAATTTTGGGTTTAATTAGGATTGAAGCTACTAAAATTGAAACATTAGTTTTATCTCCAGTCAAGATCTTGGACACATCAAATAAAAGTAGATTTCAGATTCATTTGCAAGTTATTATGAAACAAGTGATAAATATATAATTTTATTGTATAAAAATTATACTGTTGGGTCGTTTGGTAATGACTTTTTTAGTTATTTTTTGATTTTTTTGACTTTTTTAGCCTAAGACTTTTTTGGTTGTTTGGTTTTTTTGTTTGGATTTTTTTGGTTTTTTGGCTTTGGAATGACAATTTTTTTTTTTTTTTTTTTT
>NW_021025183.1:450134-460431 GCF_004153795.1 Camellia sinensis | reverse complement strand
TTAACACAAAAAATGGTTATTCCCACATTTTCCAATGATAAGAGTTGAGCAATCGGTAGTGCACGTATCAAAGAGACCGTATGCTGTTCATAGGCGTGGGCAGCGGTTACCGAGTCGCAAAGACCGGACCGAACAGAACCGATCCGCACGCATTTTGGACGGATGCCGTGATGACGAGACGGGGATCGCACCTGTGGTTGATTTTCTCTCCAATACGCATTTGTGCGAGGATGGCGGATTTGAGGTTCTTTAGCCGAACCGAACCGCCAAAGTGAGTCCTTAGTAATTTATAAATTTGTGTTTCAATTTGTTTAATTATTTGTTTTGTGTTATCAATTGAGAAAATAGTTCAATATCTCTTGACAAAAGTTTCAACTTTGAATTTTTTGAATTGAAAAACGTAACACTATTATTATCTATATGTTGGTTTTTAAATTAAATCTAAAGTTAAAGGAAAACTATGAAAGTGTCTGTTTTAGTTTTCCAAAACATATTAAACTGCATACAGAGACATCAATCTAATCTATGCCGTTCATAGGTTTCGTGGATTTGAAATTGTTTTAGTATTTGAAGAACACAGATTGGTAATATTAGTGATAGGCATGCGTGATTGTAATATGTGATGAGGCATGCAATACGATTGTGATATTCTAAGTTTAAACTTTGTTTCTTTGGATGAGGCATCTTATAATTGTAATCCTTTTGTTAAGTCATTGATGTAATACTTCTTCTATCTCTTTTTTTTTTGAAAAGTGCACGAGTTGCATTAGAAAATTTATAAAAAATTTCAACTGCTTAACCGATCGCATCCCATTCGTCAAACCCATCCGCACCGCGGATTGCATAGACGGTGCGGATGATTTTCTCAAACCCGCCAATTCTGGCGGGACGGTGAGGACGGATGAGGTTTGTGGCGGCAACAACTCCGCGCCACCCCTATAGAATTTCAAGAATTGAAATAAATAAAAAAAAGAAATTAAACAGGATTATTGACCCAACGTTTTCGGTAGTGCCTACCTTAAATGATTGAGAAAAATAAAATAATATAATAAATTAATAATTGATAAAAAAGCTTATGTATACATGGTATTTCGGGTAGTACCTAAAATTTTTCACCAACAAATTTATAATCTTTAAGCAGGTTTAAAGACTCATACTTTTTTATACTGACAAATTCACCCAGGTAGCCCATATCATTGGTGGTTTAATAAATCAAGCGCTTGACATTATATCATGCCCATATCATTATAAGTCCAATTACTGAATTTTTTTTAGGATCTCAAACATTTTTAGGACAAACTTACTTACTTTACTCTTCTGATTTCATTGCATGTGCAGTTTACCTTAATGTTTAGATAGTCACATAACCCTTGTGATGTATGGATGAATTGCACCCCTTGTTAAGTCTGTTAACGTTTAATGATAAAGACTAAAAACACTCTTTATATTTTCTTATCATTGCCTGCTTTTAAAAGAGCAAAATACAATTTGTCCCTTATAATCTAGTTTATCTGCAATTTACTTTTTTAAATTCTTAAAAAATGAACGTATTAAAAACTTTTTATGTCTGTTAATATATTTTGCACTAACTTGTTAAGTCTAAACTAAAACATTTAATTCATATACTTTACCATCTATAAATCACATAAAATTTATATGTATGAATTTCTACGGGACAATTAAAGTGAAATTCTGTTTCATATTCTTCTAGAATCTTCTACCCGATCCATCCTCCGCTCCTTTAACTAAGCCGACCCAGAACAGAAACGTTCCGCTTCAGCTTAAGCCGAGCACAGAGCAAAAACGGCGGTGCAATCCGCCATCAAGACCCCCCCACGCATCTATCTCTATCAGTTAACAAACAGACACCACAATTCTCTACACCTAACTCGACATTCACTTCGACCTTCGCTTTTCACTGCCACTTCACATTTTTTTTGCAGTTTTTTTTCAGACCAACCAAACAAACAAAACAACAAACAAACAAACTCTTCTCTCTCTCTCTCTCTCTCTCTCTCTCCTAACAGGTTATCTATACCATAGGGTTTCTCTCTCTTCGATTCAACCCAAGGCCAAAATACGTATACTTATGCTGTGTAGTGATTATATGCGATCAACCAACTAGAACGGTGGAAATCATAGAACTATGAATTTCAACTCCGACAATACGAAAGGCCTTACACTTTCAAATTCATATTTAGGGCCAATTCTCCAGTCCAGTAAGCAGTTTGCTTTCTCTTTCTGACGATGAATCCACGACTATTGTCTTTATTGGTTTGACTCGGTCTTCGTCTCTTTCTCTGTCGCTTTATACCCATCAGTTTTGGGTTTTTGATCAGTCTAAGATTCTCAAATCTGTGGTTTTCAAGTGTATCCCTTGCGTGTGATGAGTGTTGTTTTTTTTTGAAAGTAAAAAATTGTACACTCTCTCGTCATTGGCTCCTCGATTTATTTTTGCAGACCCTGTTTTTAATTTGAATTTGTTGTTGTTTTGTATGATTTGCAGGTGAGAGATCCAAAGTATCCGTAGGTGCCCTGAAATTTGGGATTCTGCAAAGTGTTTCTGTGAAGACAGAAGAATGAAGAAGAAGAAGAAGAAGAAGAACAATGAATGAGAGCTTAAATAAAAAAATTCATCCCCGGAACTCAAGTTCATATCCGTGCAGTCTTTATCAATCGTCGATCATCTGTTTTCCTAGTCTCTCAATTCCATACACTTTGATTTTTGTTAATATTGTGGTACATCATTAACATTATTAATACACTTAGTGAGAGCTCCTTTGTTCACTTACAATTGGTTATCTAAAAGCATCTCTTCTTCGCAATAACATTGCTACACCTAAATATTACCTTACCTCTTTTATTCATTATAGTGAATTGAAGAAGCAGTCAACGTGCTCTCGTTCCGACCTTCATAATCCAAACAACCATGTTTGCGTTAGCGTACAAACAACATAGTTTTTTATTCGCATGAGTCAGTACTAGTGAAATATTGCTGCATTTTCTAAATGGAATGGTGTTGGAAATTTTTAATCAATGGATTGGTTTTTGAGCAGGTCTTGAACAACTACCATCTCCAAAAAAAATTATTCCGTGCGAACCGAACATCAGGCATTATTAAGCCAAAATCAACTTGTGAATCACCGGTATGTCTTGTAACTTTATGTAAGTGAAAAGTTAATGTATCATAAGGTTTTTCAGAAAAAAGAAGAAATACTTGCTGTATTTTTCTAAAGCACACATAACAACATTGGTTACCTATATATATTTGGGGTATCAACAATTTAGAGTAAGGAGTGGCATACTTCTTATTTTTATTAGTAATTGAACTTGAAAAAACTCTCAAGGGTATTTGAAATTAGTTGATATGCCAATGACTGGGGATCCATCATTCATACCTATGTGAGCAAGGACGGAACTATTTTTGCAAATTGATTTATTTATTTGTGCCTTAATTTAGGATTTCTTATTTCCTAGGACAAGATCTGAATATGCATATAGACTAATTGTCATGGGAGTGATAATTTCAGACCCTTGAATTAAAATTGTCTGCCAGATGTTTTCATAGAAGGCCGCCATGCAAGCTATTTTAGATTTAAAAGCATAGGGGGTTACTCCTGGAGGTGATCATTATTAGCATCATTGTTCTTGGAATGCTAGTTGATTAAATTAGACTTGATGATTAGGTGTGTGGGAGCAATTGGACCAACATGAAAAAAGTTATCAAGTTTATGGATTTTTTATGGAAATTTTGTTAGGAAAGGAAGGAAAGGGCAATGCTTTTAACTTTTTGTCCCTTCGTAGCTCCAACTGAATACTCTCTTCAGATTGATCTTCCGAGCATGCTCGGGACTCCAATTTTTCTTACAATCGATTTGTGCATTTATCGAGGCAATTTTTTGATTCTTTTTGTTTTTGGTTAAGGTAACAAGGCAGTTTTCATTTTTATGTGGATAGAGGATAAAGTTCTATATAGACTCAATATAGAATATATCATTTCCTTCCCTCTGGGAAAATGTCCTTAGATTAAAAAAGAGGAAAATTAAGGAAAAGAAAGAAGATCAAAAGTATCCTTTTGCACATTATTAAATTACACAAATCTTAAATGCCATCTGAAATAGAAATTGATATATTATTTGCAGATTTTAGAATAATGTTGATACATGTCACCAATATTGTGTTCACATTCTACTTACATTCACATACATTCTAAATGTTGTTGTCCTTGTCTATGTTGTTCATGGTTGGACAAATTTGGTGTTATGTAGTTATGATGCAAGCAAAAGGGTGGATCCTCCTGACATGATATGCAAAGACAGTTTTTAGTTCAAGAGCCCACAGTTGCGTTCCTGCAGGACGGGCAGTGATGATGATATATCCTAGGCATTGTAAGTTTTTTGTAGTGTGTATATACCAAGTGTGTTGGTCTGCATTTTACTAGTTCTGGTTTCATCCGGTTTAGATTTGGCAGTTTGTCCAAAGATGTATGTCCGACTACGTTGAGAGAACAAGCTGAAAGTGGTCCCTTTCAGTCCCCAAATTCTTCGGTTACTTTCACCAATCAACTAGAACGTTGAAACAGGAATGCCGGCTAATTTGAACCTTCAATACTGAAAGATCAAGTGCTGAGGAAAGTCGGAAAGCCTTATCCCAACGTCACACTAGTAAGAGGATTCCTTTACTTTGATATTCAGGCCTCATCTATGTCATTTTATATGTGGACATCAACATGATGTTAGTCTATTCGGGGAATTGTACATGTGAATCTAGTGGTTACATTGGAGCTTCATTATGTTCTGGAAATTGACCAGTTAGGAAAGAGATTTGAGTTAGGGATTCAGCATTTGACTCAAGCTATCTGTCGTATTATTATGAAGTTCTTTTCCCTTGGTGTTGTATCTGAAAATATAGTATATTTGTGATTTTGATTTTTCGTTTGTGTCAGGTTACTGAGGATGTGGAGTCCAAAGTGGAAAATAGTGAGGAGGCAAATTCAGCAAAGAATTTAGAGTATAAAACAAGGAAGGATGCGGATGAGCCTTCCATGGATGTCGGGTATAAAACAAGGAAGGAAGTGGATGAGCCAACAACAGATGTAGAGCATAAAACAAGGATGGATGTGGATGAGCCAACAACAGATGTAGAACATAAAACAATGAATGATATGGAGGAGCTGAAGTTGGTTAAAGATGTTTCGGAAATGAAGTCAAAACTAAATGGACTTGAATCAAAACTAAGTGAGGTCAGTTTTCTCCCGGTTTTCTGGTTTCCAACTACTTGTATTAATCATGTGGCTTTCCTTGTTCGCTGGTTAGTTGCTAGGGTACCTGGGTTTAATGAGACTTCTCTGGCAGCTATACCTAGTTTGATATTTTATGCCTCCAACATCTCTTGTTTTTTTTTATATGAGGGATACATTTATGAGTGCTTGTTAATGTGGAAGCTATACCTAATTTCTTCTAGATATATTTTATTTTCAATCCATGTGAAAGATATGATAAACTGTGGGATCCTTGTGGACTTGGTTGCCCTTTTTTTGTGGACAGACTGGCTTTAGATTCCATAAAGATGAGTATTTATACCATACAGCCTTGCACTTTACCCCATATTTATTTCACTTTGGTCCTTGCACTCCCAATTGTGACAGTCAAAACCTTATGCTTCTAGTCAAGTTTCAATATCAATATCGATACTCCTGTCAAGTTCCGTATAGAAAATGATCAAAACTGGCCAGATGAATGTCACGTGAATTAAAAAAGTTTCCATCAAAGCAAATATCAGTGAATAAAGTGAATCTTCATGAAAGAGAAAAACTTGGGAGATTTAAATTGCCAAATTAGGCCATGTGCTGCTACATGTCTAATTCCAGTCAAATTTACTGGCAACCATTGACCGAGGTTTGACATGGCAAGTTGACCAAAAGTCAGTTTTTTGACTGCCACAATTAGAAGTACAGGTACTAAATGAGATTTGAGGTAAAGTACATAAGCGCAAAGTGTAATTTACCACATTAAAAATGCTTCAGCATCAATTATGCACTTGGCTTCATTTCCTGCTGTGAACACTTTGTAGGATGAGAATGCCTGCCAGTTGAGGATAAAATGGAATGGTCAATAATTTGAAGACTGAAACATTCTGTTAAATTTCCAAATTTAATACACTTAATGGATTTAGAAAGTGGTTTATGATTGCCTTTCCACTGCTATATGTTCAAAGAACAGTGCTCATGATTTTTCCGAATTTACTTTTGCAGGCTGAAGTTATCATTTCAAAACTAACAGAGGAGAGGAGATTGAATGCTCAAGAGAGGGAAAGTTTACGGCAAGAATTGGTACTACATCATTGCATTCTCTTCTTGTTTAGTGTTTTCATGTACACCAGCAGTGTATCTAAGGGCCCGGTTACTCTATTCTATGATATTTAAATGGAGTTCCATTATATTGTCTTTATTTAAAGACACTGTTGATATTGCTCTTGGGAGCAACTTAAATGAAGGCTAACAGCAATGGCCGTTAAGATGAGTTATAAACCCAATTAGCCATTGAAACCCTTTCCTACCTATGAATCCAAGATCCAGTGGCTTAGTTTGTACTCGCAAAAGTTGCATAAAGAGTATCTGTATTGGATAGAGAACCATTTTCTTAGAATACCATAAGAACCAATAGGTGAAAATAGTCATTAATAACATCTTTAGACCTCTTCAATGGACCTTTGCTTAACAAACTTGTATGGTAATCGGTTTCTAGTTCTTTCTTGATCTCCAAAATTTTCATTTTGAAACTCTTGTATTTTGTGCTATTTTCACTCTCAAAACAAATAACCCAAGTGGGGGGTGAAAATTTCTAGCAAATCTATAAGATAGTCAATGCATCGCTTTTGCATTTTTGCTTTTTTTCTACGACTTTCACTTTTGGAGACATACTTGTTGGATTTGCTTCTTGACATTGGCTTAATTGCTTTTGCAGGCTTTGTTGATGAGCAAGAGAGTTGTATGAAAAGTTTATGCAGGATTTCTTTTCCTATTTGCTTGTATGGTGGCACTTGTCTGTGTCATGCTCAGGTACCTTCTAAACCGCTGAGATAGAATTTTTAGCATGAAGAACGTTTGGGAGATTCAATATATGCCTGCCTCTACATGAGAGAATTGTTTATATAACCAGAGGTTGTTGATAGAAGAAGACATAGATCACTAAAATTCCCTCCTTTTGGTGCCTTTTTGTGGCTTTTGTCACTTTGCAACTTCGTAGTTGTTCACTAATCTGAATTGAAGTTGGTGAGTTCAATAGAAAATCTCATCAAGGTGGTTTTAGTTGTATGCATTTACATTTTCAAAATCAAGATATAGATGTTTTTGCACATTGTATTTGTGATTTTGTTTGGCAACTACTTTTTTTCATGTGATAAACCTTGCAATCACGAAATAAGTTGCTTTTCAACTAAGAAAGTCAAAAAGTAAAAAATTTATTTAATTTGACTAAATAAGTAACTCTTCCTTAATTTTTTTTATTTTGAGAAAATCCTTGCAGTTAGCTGTAAATATGATTTTACCCCTAACAGTTTAAGAAATTCCGTTGTGTTTGTTTGGTTAGGTTAACAAAAGGCTTTACAACATTTTAAGGGTAATGTAATGTGATAATTTTTCACAAAAAAGTAACTAGTTAAAAAAGTTTCACAAACTATTTTTTCGTAACAGAAAGTAAAATTTTAATTGTACCAATTTTTTTTGGACTTTATAAAATAAAAAATTATTTACCAAAATATTGCCGAATCCAATAGGATGACACCAAAAAAGCTAGCCAATTTATTTTTATTTTTATTTTTTTTAAAATTTTTGTGATTTATTGTTTAGCGATATATATATATATATATTCCTTTTGTTATATGAAAAATTCGAAAAAGGAAAAAAGTTTTAAACTAGAAAAGCAACGCTACAAGATCAAGGGTCCCACTTCTTCCCTGTAGGCGTAACGTACCAAAAAAACAAAGGTAGGTTTTGGTAGAATTTTTTAAATATAATTTGAGAATAGAGTTATATTTTGAGTTTGTGAGTTTTAGAATTATAATTTGAGTGTAAAAAATTTGTTTGGTTACCAGTTTTGAATTGAGTTTTGAGTTGAGTGTTGAATTGAGTTTTTAATGTTTGACGTGACATGTGAAATAAGAAAATTTGTTTGGTTATGAAATTTTAAAAGAATTTTCAAAACTTAATTCAAATTGTTATAACTCATAACCAAAAATACTACTCAAAACTCTATTGAAAATTTTGATCAATAAGCAAATTCTTTTTAAAATTTAATTAAAAAAATTAATTATTAACAGAAAATAACATTAATCAATTTTTTTAATTGAAAATATTACAAAGACAATAATTTTTTTTTTCAAAATAAATATTCAATTACTGATTTAAAATAATTTTTGATTGTATATTTGGTTTGAATTTTTTATAAATATTTTTCAGTTAAAATATTTTTATATTTTTAATAATTACTGTCACGAATTATTTGCTATTTATTGTATTGTTATTTTCAAATGAATAGCCAAAAAATTTATTAGGTATTATGTATGTGAGAGTCAAACAAAAATTAAAATATTATTTTGTTAGCATCTACACAGTTTACCACACACAATTCAATTTTATTCAATTTTTTTTATTCGCTTTCAACAGAAAATTAGTCTACAATAGTACAAACACATGTATGTATGTATGAAAGAGTTACCAAAAAAAAAAACCATTGTAGTGCTCAACTGGCCGGACATCCGGAGGGATGCTTGGGGATGTCTCATAGACTCAAAAAAATTCAAAAATTGTATGAAAAGAAAAGAGTTTTGCATTGGAAGTTTGTTTTGGAATGAGCTGAGCCAAACGTGAACTAGAAATGTATTTTGAAATGTGTGGTGAAATTAATTTTTAAAAAGCCCATCCAAACACCTTGTTCACGTGAAAAGGTGAAATTGTAATTGAAAAGTTATACCAAACATAGCCTTAGTTTCTCGCAATTAAACCAATGTCATGGTGGAATGTTGATCCATCCATAATCGCGATCAACGGTTGTTAGCCCTCTCCTTAAGGAGCTCAATTCCTGTTAAGTAAACATGCATGCAAGTAATAAATGACCATGCCCAGATGATGCGCACCTTGTCAAGTAGCAAGCAACATGATGCAATCCTAACATCATTCTAAGGGACATCCTATGCTCTTTAGGACTCAAAGTGTGTGAATAACGTACTAATAGGAACTTGTGCTCTGATATCAATCTGTTACGACCCCATTCCGCCCCTAGTAGAATGGTGCCATGATGGCCAGTAATCTGGGATTACTGAAGGCCAGCTTTCAAAATTCACATCCAATCAGAGTATAATATATAGGGCTTACAAGTGCGGAAGCAATATAAGTAAATCTAATTAGTCCATAAGAGTTGTGCATAAGTCTATGGAAAAGCATACATCTTTACATAGCTTTTGAAACTTAAATACAAATACAATGAAGTACAAAAATACATTTTGACCAAAAGACTTCTCAAGCCATCATATACAGGATACAATAAAATGCAAGCTAAGAAGCATGATCTTCAAGATGTTGCAAAACACGAATCCAAAACACATCTAGGCGTCGCTGCCGTCCTGCTCATCACCTACATATATATAGAGAGGGTGAGCTTGGATACTCAGTGAATGGTATAAGTAATAAAGGGGTTTGCATGACTGATATTCAAGATCCTTAGCAAAACAATACATAACATATCTAGTATGAAATCAAGGGATGAACCAAGTTCATCTAGTGGGTCTTTCAAGCTTCAAGGGATGCTTACTAGCATCAATGTAATACAAGGGATGACATTCCGGACAAGCAAACCCACGCGGTAAAACCGTCGGTGGCAAGGCAAGACAAGACAAGACAAGCGAGATCTCAAAACAATGGTGTCGTTGCATTATAGTCCCCGGACACTAAGGACTTGTGCTACAAATGCTTAGAGTCCCTTAGCACGTATGGACTTTCCAAGATTGTGCTACAAATGCTTATAGTCCCCTAACACATACGGACTTTCCAAGATTGTCATCAAAACAAGATAGTATTTATTGCAACTAGGAATAATCATTCATGCTTGTAAATATTTTCCGAACAAGTCAAAACAAGGTTTTATCAAAGCTTTATAACATATCTTTATTAAAAATACCACTCACATAGTTCTTCAAACGTCGGGGTCAAGCGAGAGTCCAAGTCCTATAAACATACGGCAAAGTCTATTGAATGCATTTTCAAACAAGCTTTACATGAATGCAAATGATCTCGACATTC
>NW_021025183.1:435901-449840 GCF_004153795.1 Camellia sinensis | reverse complement strand
ACCGTGGAGATGATGAATCTGTCTTAAGGATATAGTGTTAAACACTGGACTTGATTAAAAATTTGTTCAAGAAATTAATTTGGTAAGTAATTAATTTACTTTATGTTTTATTATTTTTTTTGTTTCAGATTTTGATTTTGTTTTTGTAACAAAATAAAAACCTGTTTTATTTATTTATTTTATATTCTGGTTTGATTTTTGTAATCAAACAATTTCTCTCATTTCCTTTACTTCTTCTGTATCCCGTTTGTTGTTAAGTACACAAACATAATTTATTTTTAAATACAGTGAAGATTGTCCAACAGTCTTTTCCCTGATTCTGACACCCATTCACCTTTAAATAACACAACCCTCTTCCCAAACAAATAATCTAACTCAATTATATCTGTTAACACATGTTAAAATGTAACATCTTCAAAACAATATACAACAAATGATAGGTTTCTCTCTCTGCCGGCTGATTTAACACTCAGCTCGGACACGTGGCAACGGCTGGTTGGTTCTCCTCAAAAAGGTGATAGATTGACAAGACAAGGCTATGACAAAGCGTATCTAACAAGATTCACGGCAAGGCACTCCGGCAAGTAATGATCTCGGCTAAGGGCAAGACTTCGGCAAAAATAATATCGGCTTGGAAGGACAACACTTGACTAAGCTGTGCCACACCTTGGCCTAGATGTGCCACACCTCGGCCTAGGTCGTACCATTCCAGCAACAAGGTCTCTAGGTATAAGGATAAACATCTCGGCCTAGATAATACACATCTCGGCCTTGGTGCTGTACACCTCGGCCTAGATAGGGACATCTCGGCCAATATGCCAGGGTGAAAAAGGAGGTCAATCAGAGTGGTTCCAAGTGTAAAAGGGTTCAAAGGTGACTAGGCTTAGGATGATCTCGGTAACACACCAAACAAGAACAAAGCATGCAAGCAACATTCAAGCAAAACAAGACAAGATTACACATAAATGTATGCAAGTATGACTAGTGTAAGGTGAGGGTGGCTACATCCCACCCTCCTTAAAGAAGTTTGGTCCCCAAACTTAAATTAGCATGCTCCATAAATAACTCCGAATAACGTATTTTCATCTCTTCTTCCATTTCCCAAGTAGCATCCTTGCCGTAATGCTCTTTCCATTCAATTTTCACCATTGGTATAGATTTGCTCCTCAACTGTTTCACTTGTCTGCCAATAATTCTCGTCGGCTTCTCCTCATAGCCTAAATCTTCATTAACCACAACCCCGGAATAATCAATCACATGCAGCGGATCCCGAATATATTTCCTCAACATCGAAATATGGAATACATTGTGAACTTGACTCAGTTCTGGTGGTAAAGCAAGTCTGTAGGCAGCTGTGTTAACCTTCTCAAGAATTTCAAACGGCCCGATGTAACGAGGTGTTAACTTACCTTTCCTTCCAAATCTAGAAACTCCTTTCATTGGCGAAACTTTAAGAAATACATGATCCCCAACTTCAAATTCCAACTCTCTTCTTCTCTGGTCGGCATAACTCTTCTGTCGACTCTGAGCAGTTTTGATCCTTTGACGAATGAGCTTAATCTTCTCGGTTGTAACTTGGACTAGCTCGGGACCAATCAGAGCCTTATCTCCTACTTCCGTCCAACATATCAGCGATCTGCACTTCTTTCCATACAAGGCTTCGTACGGCGCCATGCCAATGCTAGCTTGATAACTATTGTTGTAAGCGAATTCTACCAACGGTAGATGTTCTCCCCAGCTTCCCTTGAAATCTAACACACACAGTCTGAGCATATCTTCGAGTGTCTGAATCGTTCTTTCTGTTTGCCCATCGGTTTGGGGGTGAAAGGCTGTGCTAAACTTCAATTCGGTTCCCAAGGCTCTTTGTAAACTCTGCCAAAATCTACAAACAAACTTCGGATCTCGGTCTGATACAATGGATATCGGCACCCCGTGGAGTCTCACAATCTCATTCATATATAGTACAGCTAATCGGTCAGCATTGAATGTAGTCTGAACAGGCAAGAAGTGTGCTGACTTAGTTAATCTATCAATTACAACCCAAATCGAATCCATACTCTTCTGCGTCTTCGGCAAGCCAACCACAAAATCCATGGAGATGTGTTCCCATTTCCATTCAGGAATTGACAAAGGTTGAAGAAGTCCTGCTGGTCTCTGGTGTTCTGCTTTCACTTGTTGACAGTGCAAGCACTGGGATACGAACTCGGCTATTTCTCTCTTCATGTTCGGCCACCAAAAGGTCTGCTTCACATCTTGATACATCTTAGTGTTCCCTGGATGAACAGCAATTCTGGAACCATGGGATTCCCGTAGAATCTTCCTTTTTAACTCTGGGATGTCGGCCACGCATAATCTTCCTCCGAACTTAAACACTTCATTCTCAAAGGTATACCATGTCCTCGGCCTAGTGATAACCTCTTCGGCTACCTTCTTCAAGAATTCGTCCTCCATCTGCCTTGCTTTTACTTCTTCAATAATAGTTGGCTCCGCTGAGATCACGGTCAAGCATGCCAGTCTTCTTATTGACCTTCTGCTCAATGCGTCGGCTACTGAGTTTGCTTTGCCTGGGTGATACTGAATCTGCATGTCGTAGTCTTTCAATAACTCAAGCCATCTTCTCTGCCTCAAATTTAATTCCTTCTGAGTGAACAAGTACTTCAAACTCTTGTGATCTGTGAAAACTTGGCAGGAAGCTCCATAAAAGTAATGACGCCAAAACTTCAAAGCAAATACCACGGCTGCTAGCTCTAAATCATGGGTAGGATAGTTTTTTTCATAGGATTTCAACTGACGAGATGCATAAGCTATAACCTTATCCCCTTGCATTAACACACAACCCAAACCCTTATGTGAAGCATCACTGAAAATCTGAAATTCCTCATTACCTGTTGGAAGTACAAGAATTGGTGCTGTAACTAATCTCGTCTTCAACTCCTGGAAGGCTGATTCTCTATCTTCGGTCCATTCGTATGTCACTCCCTTCTGAGTTAATTGTGTCAACGGTACTGCAATTCTTGAGAAGTCCTTCACAAACTTTCTGTAATAACCTGCCAAACCCAGAAAACTACGAACCTCGGACACGTTGGTCGGCGTCGGCCAATTCACAACGGCTTCAATCTTACTGGGATCAACTGAGATACCCTCTTCATTGATCACATGTCCCAAAAACAAAATGATGGAAAGCCAAAACTCACACTTACTCAACTTAGCATACAACTTCTTGTCTCTCAAGGTTTGTAGGGCAAGTCTCAGATGGCTCTCGTGTTCAGTTGTACTCTTGGAGTAGATCAATATGTCGTCAATAAAAACAACCACGAACTCATCAAGATACGGCTTAAAGACTCTGTTCATTAAATCCATGAATGCTGCAGGCGTATTAGTCACCCCAAAAGGCATTACCAGAAACTCGTAGTGCCCATATCTTGTTCGAAAAGCAGTTTTCTCAACATCCTCGGCTTTAACCTTGAGCTGATGGTAGCCCGACCTAAGATCAATTTTTTGAAAAGACTCGTGCCCCTTGTAGTTGATCAAGCAAATCGTCAATCCTAGGCAACGGGTACTTATTCTTAATGGTCACTTTGTTGAGTTCTCAGTAATCAATGCAAAGACGAAGTGTGCCATCCTTTTTCTTAACAAACAGGACTGGTGCTCCCCAAGGTGAAGTACTCGGCCTAACGAAACCCTTATCCAACAATTCCTGTAATTGTAGCTTTAGTTCCTTGAGTTCGGTTGGGGCCATTCTATACGGTGCCTTGGAGATAGGTTGTGTTCCCGGCATGATATCGACAGTAAATTCCACTTCTCTATCGACCAAGTGGCCTGGCAAGTCATTTGGAAAGATGTCGGGAAATTCATTGACAACTGGAATGTCGGCTAGGTTAACATTTCCATTCAGATCACTTAGTATACTACACAGATAACCTTGACACCCTTTTTGGATCAGTTTAAAGGCTTTCATGGATGAGATCAGGTAAGGTGGGGGTACTACTCATTTACCATGGAAAATAACCTCGGCTTGGTTTGGGGGTCTCAGTGTTACATTCTTCGAGACACAATTAATAGATACATGATACGTTACTAACCAGTCCATTCCTAATATGGCATCAAAGTGAGTCATGTTTAACGGCATTAAATCGACTAGTAATTCTATACCCTCAATCACAACAACGCACGCCCTATAGATGGATGCAACAATCATAGTTCTCCCAGATGGAGTAGACACATATAACACATAATCAAGGGGTTCCTATTCTCTATTCAACTTCTCGGCAAACTTAGTAGATATAAACGAATGCGTAGAACCCGAATCAATCAATATGTATGCATCTTGATAGCAAATTGGGAGTATACCTGACACTACTGTCTCTCCATTCTGGGTGTCTCCTGGCACTAGAGCGAAAACTCTGCCTTGTCTCGTTTGTGTCCTTCCGATGTTGCTTCCAGGTGCAGAGCCCGAGGTGCTCCCATTCTTCTTACCATCATCAATCTTTGACTTTGGACAGTCTCTCACACGATGACCCATTTCACCACACTCAAAGCAGGCTCCAAACGCCCAACGGCAAACTCCGGAATGCAGCTTCCCACAACTTGTACACGTCGGCTTAGCATTTCCTTCCTGGTTCGAATTGCTGGAGCTGCCCACGTTCGCTCTCTTCTTGTCGTTAAATGGAACTCGGCGACTATCATAGTTCTGTCTCTTCCTCTGGTTCTCTCCCGAATTCTGATATCGGTTCAAGTTAGCTTCTGCAAGGATAGCCTTGTCTAATATCCCAGCGTAAGTCGGCATGTTGAGCATGTTAACTCGATCCTGAATCAGTCCACGCAGTCCGCTTTCGAACTTCCTAGCTTTTCTATATTCATCCTCGACCATGTGAGGCGCGTATCTCGCCAACTCGGTAAAAGCACGATCATATTCTGCCACTGTCTTGTTTCCTTGCGTTAGAGTCTGAAACTCCGTGGTCTTGCGATCTCGAACACTAAGGGGAAAGTGCTTGTTGTAGAACAATTCCAAAAATCTGGCCCAAGTTAAGTCAGGATTACCTTCTCGAGTCATCATCCACCATCTTCGAGCGTCGTCGTCCAACGTGAATGCTGCCAATGCCACCTTCTGAGCATCGGTGCTAGGAAAAATCTCGAACAACTTCTCCATTCCTAAAACCCACGCCTCGGCTTTCATTGGCTCTATACCCCCTTGGAATCTTGGCGGGTTCATCTTCTTGAACTCCTTAATCAAAGTCATCGTTCCATCCCCATACAAGGCTGGCTGTGGAGGCACCTGTGGTACTGGAGGAGGTGGAGGCGGAATTGCCTGTCGTCCATTGGTCTGTTCGGCCTGGGTGGAGGTAGCACTAGCATTCTGTTGCCTCATTTGCCTCAACTCATGGGCTAGACCTTCAACTAATCTTTCTAGTCTGTCCATTCTGTCTTCTGATTGATCTCGGCCAACTGGTGGTCTACCACTTCTCATGATACTAGAGGTATGCAAAATGTGACTCTTAAACAAAATGAGCAAGTAAACATGCATGCAAGTAATAAATGACCATGCCGAGATGATGCGCACCTTGTCAAGTAGCCAGCAACATGATGCAATCCTAACATCATTCTAAGGGACATCCTATGCTCTTTAGGACTTAAAGTGTGTGAATAACGTACTAATAGGAACTTGTGCTCTGATACCAATCTGTGACGACCCCATTCCGCCCCTAGTAGAATGGTGCCATGATGGCCAGTAATCTAGGATTACCGAAGGCCAGCTTTCAAAATTCACACCCAATCAGAGTATAATATATAGGGCTTACAAGTGCGGAAGCAATATAAGTAAATCTAATTAGTCCATAAGAGCTGTGCATAAGTCTATGGAAAAGTATACATCTTTACATAGCTTTTGAAACTTAAATACAAATACAATGAAGTATAAAAATACATTTTGACCAAAAGGCTTCTCAAGCCATCATATACAGAATACAATAAAATGCAAGCTAAGAAGCATGATTTTCAAGATGTTGCAAAACACGAATCCAAAACACATCTAGGCGTCGCCGCCGTCCTGCTCATCACCTACATATATATAGAGAGGGTGAGCTTGGATACTCAGTGAATGGTATAAGTAATAAAGGGGTTTGCATGACTGATATTCAAGATCCTTAGCAAAACAATACATAACATATCTAGTATGAAATCAAGGGATGAACCAAGTTCATCTAGTGGGTCTTTCAAGCTTCAAGGGATGCTTACTAGCATCAATGTAATACAAGGGATGACATTCCGGACAAGCAAACCCACGCGGTAAAACCGTCGGTGGCAAGGCAAGACAAGACAAGACAAGCGAGATCTCAAAACAATGGTGTCGTTGCATTATAGTCCCCGGACACTGAGGGCTTGTGCTACAAATGCTTAGAGTCCCTTAGCACGTACGGACTTTCCAAGATTGTGCTACAAATGCTTATAGTCCCCTAACACATACGGACTTTCCAAGATTGTCATCAAAACAAGATAGTATTTATTGCAACTAGGAATAATCATTCATGCTTGTAAATATTTTCCGAACAAGTCAAAACAAGGTTTTATCAAAGCTTTATAACATATCTTTATTAAAAATACCACTCACATAGTTCTTCAAACGTCGGGATCGAGGCAAGTCTAAGTCCTACAAACACACGGCAAGTTTATTGAATGCACTTTCAAACGAACTTTACATGAATGCAAATGATCTCGACATTCTCTCAAAGCCAAGGCAAACCAAAACAAAACACTGTTTCTCATCTCGGGAAAACATGCTGGGTACCAACCAGGTCTAGGCCGAGGTCCCACACCTTCTTGCCGAGGTGTGGTCCTGATGGCCACAGTCAAGGAAATGAAGTCGGGAAAATCTGGGTTTCCCTCTGCTCAAGAACATGAAGAACATGAACATGATGAATGCAAAGATCAAAACTTGTTATTACAAGGTCTGGGATTTTATGCTATGAGTTTGAAAACATGGACCTGGATACCCATAAAAGAAGATAATGGGAAAACAAACACAATAACATGGTTTCTGATACAAACTTCCGGATCAAAACAAGACTTTTCATGAAGAACACATGAACACTATTTTCTCTTTCTAAAACCAACTTTAAATCAATGCATGGCATGCAGCACAGATTCGATCATGCAATGCAGCTAGAGAACCAATAAGAACAACGAGAGTAAACCAAGATTCTAACCTCAAAACTCGAATCTAACGGTTTAATCTCTAGGGATCAAGCTTGAAGTCTATTCTCTCGCTCAAGAACTCCTTCTTCTTCCTCTAGAGCTTCTCTCTCCTCTTCAAAAACAAGGATATAGCAAATGATAGGTTTCTCTCTCTGCCGGCTGATTTAACACTCAGCTCGGACACGTGGCAACGGCTGGTTGGTTCTCCTAAAAAAGGTGATAGATTGACAAGACAAGGCTATGACAAAGCGTATCTAACAAGATTCACGGCAAGGCACTCCGGCAAGTAATGATCTCGGCTAAGGGCAAGACTTCGGCAAAAATAATATCGGCTTGGAAGGACAACACTTGACTAAGCTGTGCCACATCTTGGCCTAGATGTGCCACACCTCGGCCTAGGTCGTACCATTCCGGCAACAAGGTCTCTAGGTATAAGGATAAACATCTCGGCCTAGATAATACACATCTCGGCCTTGGTGCTGTACACCTCGGCCTAGATAGGGACATCTCGGCCAATATGCCAGGGTGAAAAAGGAGGTCAATCAGAGTGGTTCCAAGTGTAAAAGGGTTCAAAGGTGACTAGGCTTAGGATGATCTCGGTAACACACCAAACAAGAACAAAGCATGCAAGCAACATTCAAGCAAAACAAGACAAGATTACACATAAATGTATGCAAGTATGACTAGTGTAAGGTGAGGGTGGCTACATCCCACCCTCCTTAAAGAAGTTTGGTCCCCAAACTTAAATTAGCATGCTCCATAAATAACTCCGAATAACGTATTTTCATCTCTTCTTCTATTTCCCAAGTAGCATCCTTGCCGTAATGCTCTTTCCATTCAATTTTCACCATTGGTATAGATTCGCTCCTCAACTGTTTCACTTGTCTGCCAATAATTCTTGTCGGCTTTTCCTCATAGCCTAAATATTCATTAACCACAACCCCGGAATAATCAATCACATGTAGCGGATCCCGAACATATTTCCTCAACATCGAAATATGGAATACATTGTGAACTTGACTCAGTTCTGGTGGTAAAGCAAGTCTGTAGGCAGCTGTGTTAACCTTCTCAAGAATTTCAAACGGTCCGATGTAACGAGGTGTTAACTTACGTTTCCTTCCAAATCTAGAAACTCCTTTCATTGGCGAAACTTTAAGAAATACATGATCCCCAACTTCAAATTCCAACTCTCTTCTTCTCTGGTCGGCATAACTCTTCTGTTGACTCTGAGCAGTTTTGATCCTTTGACGAATGAGCTTAATCTTCTTGGTTGTAACTTAGACTAGCTCGGGACCAATCAGAGCTTTATCTCCCACTTCCGTCCAACATATCGGCGATCTGCACTTCCTTCCATACAAGGATTCGTACGGCGCCATGCCAATGCTAGCTTGATAACTATTGTTGTAAGCGAATTCTACCAACGGTAGATGTTCTCCCCAACTTCCCTTGAAATCTAACACACACAGTCTGAGCATATCTTCGAGTGTCTGAATCGTTCTTTCTGTTTGCCCATCGGTTTGGGGGTGAAAGGCTGTGCTAAACTTCAATTCGGTTCCCAAGGCTCTTTGTAAACTCTGCCAAAATCTACAAACAAACTTCGGATCTCGGTCTGATACAATGGATATCGGCACCCCGTGGAGTCTCACAATCTCATTCATATATAGTACAGCTAGTCGGTCAGCATTGAATGTAGTCTGAACAGGCAAGAAGTGTGCTGACTTAGTTAATCTGTCAATTACAACCCAAATCGAATCCATACTCTTCTGCGTCTTCGGCAAGCCAACCACAAAATCCATGGAGATGTGTTCCCATTTCCATTCAAGAATTGACAAAGGTTGAAGAAGTCCTGCTTGTCTTTGGTGTTCTGCTTTCACTTGTTGATAGTGCAAGCACTGGGATACGAACTCGGCTATTTCTCTCTTCATGTTCGGCCACCAAAAGGTCTGCTTCACATCTTGATACATTCTAGTGTTCCCTGGATGAACAGCAATTCTGGAACCATGGGATTCCCGTAGAATCTTCCTTTTTAACTCTGGGATGTCGGCCACGCATAATCTTCCTCCGAACTTAAGCACTTCATTCTCAAAGGTATACCCTGTCCTCGGCCTAGTGATAATCTCTTCGGCTACCTTCTTCAAGAATTCGTCCTCCATCTGCCTTGCTTTTACTTCTTCAATAATAGTTGGCTCCGCTGAGATCACGGTCAAGCATGCCAGTCTTCTTATTGACCTTCTGCTCAATGCGTCGGCTACTGAGTTTGCTTTGCCTGGGTGGTACTGAATCTGCATGTCGTAGTCTTTCAATAACTCAAGCCATCTTCTCTGCCTCAAATTTAATTCCTTCTGAGTGAACAAGTACTTCAAACTCTTGTGATCTGTGAAAACTTGGCAGGAAGCTCCATACAAGTAATGACGCCAAATCTTCAAAGCAAATACCACGGCTGCTAGCTCTAGATCATGGGTAGGATAGTTCTTTTCATGGGATTTCAACTAACAAGATGCATAAGCTATAACCTTATCCCCTTGCATTAATACACAACCCAAACCCTAATGTGAAGCATCACTGAAAATCTGAAATTCCTCATTACCTGTTGGGAGTACAAGAATTGGTGCTGTAACTAATCTCGTCTTCAACTCCTGGAAGGCTGATTCTCTATCTTCGGTCCATTCGTATGTCACTCCCTTCTGAGTTAATTGTGTCAACGGTACTGCAATTCTTGAGAAGTCCTTCACAAACTTTCTGTAATAACCTGCCAAACCCAGAAAACTACGAACCTCGGACACGTTGGTCGGCGTCGGCCAATTCACAACGGCTTCAATCTTACTAGGATCAACTGAGATACCCTCTTCGTTGATCACATGTCCCAAAAACGAAATGCTGGAAAACCAAAACTCACACTTACTCAACTTAGCATACAACTTCCTGTCTCTCAAGGTCTGTAGGGCAGGTCTTAGATGGCTCTCGTGTTCAGTTGTACTCTTGGAGTACATCAATATGTCGTCAATAAAAACAACCAAGAACTCATCAAGATACGGCTTAAAGACTCTGTTCATTAAATCCATGAATGCTGCAGGCGTATTAGTCACCCCAAAAGGCATTACCAGAAACTCGTAGTGCCCATATCTTGTTCGAAAAGCAGTTTTCTCAACATCCTCGGCTTTAACCTTGAGCTGATGGTAGCCCGACCTAAGATCAATTTTTTGAAAAGACTCGTGCCCCTTGTAGTTGATCAAGCAAATCGTCAATCCTAGGCAACGGGTACTTATTCTTAATGGTCACTTTGTTGAGTTCTCGGTAATCAATGCAAAGACGTAGTGTGCCATCCTTTTTCTTAACAAACAGGACTGGTGCTTCCCAAGGTGAAGTACTCGGCCTAACGAAACCCTTATCCAACAATTCCTGTAATTGTAGCTTCAGTTCCTTGAGTTCGGTTGGGGCCATTCTATACGGTGCCTTGGAGATAGGTTGTGTTCCCGGCATGATATCGACAGTAAATTCCACTTCTCTATCGACCAAGTGGCCTGGCAAGTCATTTGGATAGATGTCGGGAAATTCATTGACAATTGGAATGTCGGCTAGGTTAACATTTCCATTCAGATCACTTAGTATACTACACAGATAACCTTGACACCCCTTTTGGATCAGTTTAAAGGCTTTCATGGATAAGATCAGGTAAGGTGGGGGTACTACTCCTTTACCATGGAAAATAACCTCGGCTTGGTTTGGGGGTCTCAGCGTGACATTCTTCGAGACATAATTAATAGATACATGATACGTTACTAACCAGTCCATTCCTAATATGGCATCAAAGTGAGTCATGTTTAACGGCATTAAATCGACTAGTAATTCTATACCCTCAATCACAACAACGCACGCCCTATAGATGGATGCAACAATCATAGTTCTCCCAGATGGAGTAGACACATATAACACATAATCAAGGGGTTCCTGTTCTCTATTCAACTTCTCGGCAAACTTAGTAGATATAAACGAATGCGTAGAACCCGAATCAATCAATATGTATGCATCTTGAGAGCAAATTGGGAGTATACCTGACACTATTGTCTCTGTATTCTGGGTGTCTCCTGGCACTAGAGCGAAAACTCTGCCTTGTCTCGTTTGTGTCCTTCCGATGTTGCTTCCAGGTGCAGAGCCCGAGGTGCTCCCATTCTTCTTACCATCATCAATCTTTGACTTCGGACAGTCTCTCACACGATGACCCATTTCACCACACTCAAAGCAGGCTCCGGACGCCCAACGGCAAACTCCGAAATGCAACTTTCCACAACTTGCACACGTCGGCTTAGCATTTCCTTCCTGGTTCGAATTGCTGGAGCTGCCCACATTCGCTCTCTTCTTGTCGTTAAATGGAACTCGACGGCTATCATAGTTCTGTCTCTTCCTCTGGTTCTCTCCCGAATTCTGATATCGGTTCAAGTTAGCTTCTGCAAGGATAGCCTTGTCTAATACCCCGGCGTAAGTCGGCATGTTGAGCATGTTAACTCGATCCTGAATCGGTCCACGCAGTCTGCTTTCGAACTTCCTAGCTTTTCTATATTCATCCTCGACCATGTGAGGCGCGTATCTCGCCAACTCGGTAAAAGCACGATCATATTCTGCCACTGTCTTGTTTCCTTGCGTCAAAGTCTGAAACTCCGTGGTCTTGCGATCTCGAACACTAAGGGGAAAGTGCTTGTTGTAGAACAATTCCAAAAATCTGGCCCAAGTTAAGTCAGGATTACCTTCTCGAGTCATCATCCACCATCTTCGAGCGTCGTCGTCCAACGTGAATGCTGCCAATGCCACCTTCTGAGCATCGGTGCTAGGAAAAATCTCGAACAACTTCTCCATTCCTAAAACCCACGCCTCGGCTTTCATTGGCTCTATACCCCCTTGGAATCTTGGTGGGTTCATCTTCTTGAACTCCTTAATCAAAGTCATCGTTCCATCCCCATACAAGGTTGGCTGTGGAGGCACCTGTGGTACTGGAGGAGGTGGAGGCGGAATTGCCTGTCGTCCGTTGGTCTGTTCGGCTTGGGTGGAGGTAGCACTAGCATTCTATTGCCTCATTTGCCTCAACTCACGGGCTAGACCTTCAACTAATCTTTCTAGTCTGTCCATTCTGTCTTCTGATTGATCTCGGCCAACTGGTGGTCTACCCCTTCTCATGATACTAGAGGTATGCAAAATGTGACTCTTAAACAAAATGAGCAAGTAAACATGCATGCAAGTAATAAATGACCATGCCGAGATGATGCACACCTTGTCAAGCAGCAAGCAACATGATGCAATCCTAACATTATTCTAAGGGACATCCTATGCTCTTTAGGACTCAAAGTGTATGAATAACGTACTAATAGGAACTTGTACTCTGATACCAATCTGTCACGACCCCATTCCGCCCCTAGTAGAATGGTGCCATGATGGCCAGTAATCTGGGATTACCGAAGGCCAGCTTTCAAAATTCACACCCAATCAGAGTATAATATATAGGGCTTACAAGTGCGGGAGCAATATAAGTAAATCTAATTAGTCCATAAGAGCTGTGCATAAGTCTATGGAAAAGCATACATCTTTACATAGCTTTTGAAACTTAAATACAAATACAATGAAGTACAAAAATACATTTTGACCAAAAGGCTTCTCAAGCCATCATATACAGAATACAATAAAATGCAAGCTAAGAAGCATGATCTTCAAGATGTTGCAAAACACGAATCCAAAACACATCTAGGCATCACCGCCGTCCTGCTCATCACCTACATATATATAGAGAGGGTGAGCTTGGATACTCAGTTAATGGTATAAGTAATAAAGGGGTTTGCATGACTGATATTCAAGATCCTTAGCAAAACAATACATAACATATCTAGTATGAAATCAAGGGATGAACCAAGTTCATCTAGTGGGTCTTTCAAGCTTCAAGGGATGCTTACTAGCATCGATGTAATACAAGGGATGACATTCCGGACAAGCAAACCCACGCGGTAAAACCGTCAGTGGCAAGGCAAGACAAGACAAGACAAGCGAGATCTCAAAACAATGGTGTCGTTGCATTATAGTCCCCGGACACTAAGGACTTGTGCTACAAATGCTTAGAGTCCCTTAGCACGTATGGACTTTCCAAGATTGTGCTACAAATGCTTATAGTCCCCTAACACATACGGACTTTCCAAGATTGTCATCAAAACAAGATAGTATTTATTGCAACTAGGAATAATCATTCATGCTTGTAAATATTTTCCGAACAAGTCAAAACAAGGTTTTATCAAAGCTTTATAACATATCTTTATTAAAAATACCACTCACATAGTTCTTCAAACGTCGGGATCGAGGCAAGTCCAAGTCCTACAAACACACGGCAAGTTTATTGAATGCACTTTCAAACGAACTTTACATGAATGCAAATGATCTCGACATTCTCTCAAAGCCAAGGCAAACCAAAACAAAACACTGTTTCTCATCTCGGGAAAACATGCTGGGCACCAACCAGGTCTAGGTCGAGGTCCCACACCTTCTTGCCGAGGTGTGGTCCTGGTGGCCACAGTCAAGGAAATGAAGTCGGGAAAATCTGGGTTTCCCTCTGCTCAAGAACATGAAGAACATGAACATGATGAATGCAAAGATCAAAACTTGTTATTACAAGGTCTGGGATTTTATGCTTTGAGTTTGAAAACATGGACTTGGATACCCATACAAGAAGATCATGGGAAAACAAACACAATAACATGGTTTCTGATACAAACTT
>NW_021025183.1:410485-423585 GCF_004153795.1 Camellia sinensis | reverse complement strand
TATAATAAAAAAATAAAAATATTAGGTGACGAAATTTATTTTCGTCACAAATACTTCTTTTTAGGTGAGGAAAAATTAAGTTTCGTCACTGAAGGTTTTCCCGCTAATATTTTTTGAGTGGCGCCAAAATTTTAGACTTTTGGTGAGAAAAAAATTTGTCACAAATTATAAAATTATTAGCGAGGAATATATTTTCATCACCAATAATTTTGTTTGTATATATTTTTTTTGAGAAACTTGATTTTAAATGTTTTAAGACCATTTGGTGAGAAATATATTTTTGTCACTAATAATTTTTAATATTTTGAGACATTTTAGTGAGGAAATTATTATGTCACCAATTTTGGAGGAAAAATTTTAACATATTGGGTGGTAATAGAAAAAATAGACTACTAACTTTTTTCCTCCTTTTATTTTTGTTTATCAATTTTTCTCTCCCCTCTCTCTCTCTCTCTCTCTCTCTCTCAAAACAAAAACACAAGTTAATTAACTCTCTAAACCTATGGTGACGAAAAGTAGTGAAAAAAATATTTCGTCACTAAATAAGAATAATCCATGACGAATTATAAAATTTTGTCACATATAATAAAAAGTAAAAATAATAGGTAACGAAATTTAATAAATACTTATTTTTAGGTGAAGAAAAATTAAATTTCGTCACCAAAGATTTTCCCTCTAATTTTTTTTGGGTTGCGTCAAAATTTTGAGATTCTTAGTAAGAAAAAAAGTTGTCACCAATTACAAAATTATCAGTGAAGAATATATTTTTGTCATCAATAATTTTAAATATTTTTTAAAAAAATAAATTTAAATATTTTAAAACTATTTAATGAGAAATATATTTTTATAGTCAATAATTTTAATATTTTAAAATTTTTAATGACAAAATTATTTTATCACTAACCAATCTTGAAGGGAGGAACTTTGAAATTTGGCGATAATAAAAAAGAGGAACCCTAGGAATGGCAACAAAAACCATACCCAATGGCTACCCATGGATACCCTACCCGAAATACGTGGGTTTCCCTATTTTTCAATCCATCAGGTCAGTCGGTGATCTAATTTTAATTCACCAAGGATCCTCTAGAATGTTTTTTTTCCTAAAGTTTTCTAAAGCGGTGTATTGTGTGGTTGAGATTTAATGTTAAAAAATTGATGTGACTTGTCATTAAAACTCAACCACACAATGCACCACTCTAGGAAACTTCAGAAAAAAAAAAACTCTAGAGGATCCTTGCTCATTTTAATTATCCATCGGGGAATGGGTCGGGAAATGGATACTGCTCATTTCTCCATATGTTTTGACACAGCTTGGGATTTCTCACTTCCACTTCACATACTGCTCATTTGATTTCTCACTCTCTCTAACTCCCACTCCAGATCAGAGTTCCAGCGTGGTGAGTTCTATCGTTCTCCGGCGATCTCGTTGGCGCTTAACACAATTCTCCAGATTGGTGAGTTCTCTCTCTTGTTTCTCTCTCTCTCTCTCTCTCGTTCTCTCTTGTTCTCTGGCTATTCACGACCCCTCTTACAACGACGTGTGTTCGGGGACTACGAACCACTCGGAGGTCGTTAGGGTTCAGTATGATCCCAAGGAGTGTAGCTATGAGACCTTGCTTGATGTGTTCTGGTCCAGGCATGACCCTACCACGCTTAATCGTCAGGTGGCTTTGTTGAATTTTGTGGTTTTGGTTGTTTAATTTTAATGGGTTTTGGTTAATTTTGATGGGTTTTGATTGATTTGCTATCTAATTGAATTGGTACTTAGCTTCTTGTGACTGGTAAACAAAAGGGCTTTATCAGGTTTTGCTAATTGTTAGAATAGTAATTAGTCATTTAATTTATAGGTAGATGCTTGAATTTTGAGGGCTTTCAATTTTTAATATTTGCGTTTGATTTTTTGATGGGTTTTTTTTTTTCCCCATCTTAAGAGGCCTTTTTTTCATGGCGTTTACTTTGATTTTCAACTGATGTAGCACAAAAATCTATATGTATATACCTGTATATATATACAGGTTTCCTACCCCTTTTCTTTGGAGCTGAATCTGGTTCTGGTTCTGTTTCCAGATTCACTGCCATTGTAGAGTCCAAATAATCAGAATGGGTGTTGCTCCTTGCATCTATACTTTTGCCATCATCTTTTTGATTAATAAAATGGCCATTACTACATGGACAAAGCAATAACAATTACAACCACAAAGTTCTACATGGCTGAGACAGTTCATCCCAATCTTTAATATCAGACAAGTTGTCCTCATCTTTCCAGAAGCATGTCATTTTCATTTTCTTTCATTGTCTTTTGTTCAAAGAGAACCTTAATACTGCAGATTTTAGATCATAATGAGAGTTGGGAGGGTATTTTTTTCCAAGACTATAGACATGTAATTGATTTAGCACATTCTCATTCAGTTTTTTTTTTTTTTAAGCTCTTTTGCTACTTCTCAAGATTTAGACATAATATCACAATAATCTTAGGTGTAAACACTATCAGGAACATAGTTTTCAATTGAGACACTAATATTTAGAATTCCAGTATCCATATGGCTGATTCGGAGGTACTTGCATTGGATAACACTGTGCCTGATGGTTGTATCAACTATTTTTGAGACATTTAGAACTTGTTCCATTAACATATGAACCCGTTCTCAAAATGTAATAAATAGCAGCTCAGCATTAGTGATGTACTATTACTATTATCATTAGAACAAGGGTTTTTGATTTATTTTGAAGAGTTCATTAGTAAATGACTAACCAATCAAACATGGCCAAAATGTGAGGGAGACATTATATTTATCATCACTTATCTGGTCTAGAATGAGAATTACTATTACTATTATCTTTCCTTCATTTATCTTTGTGAAATGTCTTTGCTTAATTCTAATTTTTCTGGTACACCAAGGCAGATTTGAGTTAAAACATTTAGATGGCACCACTGATTTGATCTAGTTAAGATGAATGATAAAGGATGTGTTTTTTACCTTAACTTAAATGAGGTATATTTTTTGGAATTTTTTTTCCTGATGTTTAGAACTTGAATATGAAAAATGTCTTTATGTTCCATTTAGTCATTTTGTTACTAGGAGAATCTATTCTATACTAGGAGAATCTCTTGCACTGTGAGCATGATTTTATGTATTTTTGGTTTTTATAATTCTGGGTTTTTATATACTATAATTAAAAAATAATCCTAACCGTACATTACCTTACTGTATGAAACTGTGAGAAGAGAGATAATGAGTTAAATACATAGTGAGTCTGGAAGTGGAGAGATAAAAAAGGGAGACTTGATGGTTAGTGATATAATTCCATCTATCAATCAAGTTACATATTCATCTTAAGTGGTTTGAAAAGAAAAAAAAAAAAAAGAAACCAGAGGAGGCATGGATCTTTTTAACAATTGTTCAACTTTTTAATTCTCTAGTTTCTTTTCCTTTTTCTTTCTCTTTCTTTGTGTGTGTGTGTGTGTGTGTGTGTGTGTGTGTGTGTGTGATAGGTATAGGCAAAAGCACAAGAGAGCGAACATTGGAGTGAAGTATTGGTGCAGACAGACCGTGACAGGGCTTATGTATAGATTAGTCTTGATGAAATGCTGCTGTTGCTGGAGTGTTGCTACTGCTGTTGGAGTGTTGAATTGGAATTTTTGTTGAATGTGCATTGTTGAATTGTTGAATTGGAATTTTTGTGCATTGTTGAATTGGAATTTTTGTTGCTTTTAACTTTTTTTTTTATATTTCTTTTTCTTTTAGTTGAATTAGTGTGTTGTAAATATAGATGTCAATGAAATTCGATTGAAAATTTTGTAAGAAATTTGGGTCTGATTACATTTGAGTTATTGATTTTGTTTAATATTAAATCTCCCTTTTACATGATTCTTGTAAGATTTTGTTTTTCTTTTATTGTCTTTAAAATGTTCTGATGTGGCGTGATGTGGTGCCATCAGGTGAAAACACTTATAATTATATAATTTATAATTTTTTTTCAATAACTAAAAACTTATTTGATTGTCTTAAAATTATATATTCGATTACTTTAAAACGAACTTCTTAATTAATTAATTAATGTGTATTTGATTTTGTTGTTAAGTCAAAAAAATTAAATTAAATGTATATTGCGCTTTGATTGTGAACCTTTAAAAAAAAAATGAGGGTCAAGTTGGGTTGGGCAAAATTCAAACCCATTAGGAGATGGGGAGGGTAGTACCCATGGATGATAGGGATGGGGAATGGGGAAAAATAATTATAGGGGAATGGGGATGGGAAATTAATAACCACCCCATTTCCCTCCATTGCCATCCCTACAGGCAGTGTAACTGGCAGACGTTCTACTTCAGGTTATTTTACATTTGTTGGTGGTAACCTAGTTACTTGGTGAAGTAAGAAGCAGAATGTGATAGCCCATTCCTCTTCTGAATCTGAATATCGGGGAATGGCCCAAGGCATTTGTGAACTCCTATGGCTTCGTTGGTTACTTATAGAGATTGGTTTCAGACCAATTGGTCCTATGAAACTTTATTGTGGCAATCAAGCTACTCGAGAGATAGCTAATAACCGAGTTCAACACGATCTTACTAAGCATGTAGAAGTAGATCGACACTTCTTCAAGGAGAAGATAGATGCAAACTTGGTAGCCATACCGTTTGTTCAGACCGGAGAGCAGCTTGTAGATATCTTGACACATGTAGTTTAGACAAATATTTTTATTGATTCGCTTGACAAGTTGGGCATAGGAGATATCTACACACAACTTGAAGGGGAGTGTTAGAGTGAATCATGGGATTTGTATAGTTATAATATTTGATTTTATTGATTTTATTCTTTTTCCATATTTATCTTTTTCCATAGTTAATCTATTCCTTATTTAGTTAGGTCATTCTTGTAACCTTATAAATAGCCCCTCTCTTCATTGAGATGTATATGAAAAAAGGATGATTACTCTTTTATTTTGAGTAGAAGACTTTTGGGTATAAGCAAAAGGTTGTGGGATTAAATAGGTCTCATGTCTTTCCAAGAGGACTGGTTAATAATTGCCCTAGAAATTTTATATAACAAAAACTCTATATTTTTTTATAATACTAAATAAATTAAAAATAATTAATTTAGTGAACTTGATAAGAGTTTATTAATTTCACCATCAAGATTAATATTCAAATCTTATTAATAACTTCTACATTTTTCTTTTCATATAAAAAAGTATTAAAAAAATAATCAACAAATTAAAACCGAGAGCTAAACGAAGTTTGACCGGATTGAATTAATTTATTGATTCTACCAATTTTTTTGAAACCCCTACTTGTTTTGGATGGTGGCAATGGGAGAGTTTCTATTTCTACGCACTATTTTGACTCTATGCACACACTTAACGAAAAATATTCTTATTACAATTTTAACGTTAAATAAAATTACTAAACTATTATAAAATTTATATTTAAAAACAACATCGTATAATTAGTTCAAAACTATAGAATTAGTTCTAAATTATTCATTACTCCAAAATTATTTACTCGATTTGCATCCCAAAATTATTTTGATAATTCGTTGTCCAAGCCTTACGTGAAGATAAACTCAGGTGTAAATTTTTTAATAGAAGATAAATATCATTATTTGGCCCGAAGGCTTATGATCTAACCCAAACCTTCTTAGCTCAATGAGATTTTACCCCATCCAAGCTCGTCTCTGGTCGATTGGGCTGGCCAAAATGAGCTTTGGGTTGAGCATGGACCTAGGGTTTGAAGATCGGTTTACTTGTCGCCCCAATTCGTTAGGTCAAAAACAACCTGTCAACATACCAGTTGGTCCATGAAGAGGTGACATATCGGCTTGGCCCACAAGCCTAACAAAAAATATAAAAAATTGAGGGAATAATTAAAAAAAGAAAAAAAATAATGAAAAATGACTTGTAGCTCAAAATTCTTCCGGCTCGAATGGCGTGTTTTTTTTTTCTTTCTTTCGAACATAGACAGAGGGAAGAGAAGAGGAGAGAGAGAGAGAGAGAGAAGAGGCGACAGAGAAGAAGGAGAAAAGATGATCAATAGTGATGGTGGCGGCGTCGGTGGGTATCATTGATCTCCTCTTTCAGACTCTGTTTTCTTTCTCTCTCTCTCTCTCTCTCTCTCTCTCTCTCTCTTTTAAGTAGATCTGGATCTGGAAAAAAAAATGTTGATGATGATAATGTGTTGATGATGATGATGATGTTGATGAAGATGTTGTTGTTGATGTTGTTGATGATGTTGATGAAGATGTTGTTGTTGATGAAGATGTTCCTCTTTCAAAGTCTGTTTTCTCTTTTTTTTTTTCTAAGTAGATCTAGATTTGAAAAAAAAAAAAATTAGTTGATGATGATAATGTGTTGATGATGATGACGTTGATGAAGATGTTGTTGTTGTTGATGATAATGATGTGTTGATGAAGATGTTGTTGTCCAACTCTATCTTTGTGTTCTCCAGCTCCAGCTCCAGCTCCATCTTCTCTCTTCTTCTTCTTCTTCTTCTTCTTCTTCTTCTTCTTCTTCATTTTCATGTTCTTCATCTTCAGAAAAAAAAAAATGAGAAAGAAAAAGAAAAAAAAAAAAAACCAAAATGTCGTCGTTTTGGACTCGGGCCATTCGAGCCTCATAATTTTTGAGCTACAAAACGGGGTTGAAAAATAATATAGGCTTGTGGCCTCTGAGAAGTGGTTCAGTTCGCAACCAATAAAAGCCCGACTTTGCTTATTAAAAAAAAAAAACCCCACTTGGCTTAGCTTGTGAGTGGGCTTAGGCACCATTTTCGAGGGCTAGGCAAATGTCAACCCTTAATAAGAGAACTGACAGGAAGGATTTATGTTGCTATGTGAGGTTCATATTTTGGAAGCTTCTATTTCAACACCTTATATTCCTTCAGTACACACCATCTAATTAGTTCATTCTACACTAAATTTGAATTTTTTAATCCATTATTTTTATTCTTATGTTCAATTCACACAATAATTTTCAATAACACCCAAACTCTATATTTTCTCCAACTTTTAAATCCATACCTTCTTCGTCTACCACAACCCTACTGCCAACACGACCTCCATGCGAACCCACTACTATTTCCTGCCACCACAACACCTCATTCAACCTCTTCTGCTAACCACAGTGACTTCCTTACCTATTCCATTCACCTTCTATCTACTTTCTTCTAACCACCAATGGCATCCTTTCTAACAACTCTAATCCCTCCGCTACCATAGTGACCCAATGTCTTCCCCTACCATTTTTTTCACTCCCATAGTACCTTTTCCGCTACCTTTTCATTATCTTGGAAAACCTTAGTCTCTGTCTCACCACCTTGACACCCTAAATCTAGGAAGAAAAAGATGAAGATAAGGAAGAAGATGGGTATGAAAAGGAGAGAGAGAGAGAGAGAGAGAGAGAGAGAGAGAGAGAGGGTAAGGATGACGAGGAATGAAAGGGGGCTAGGGAGGTGTAATGGAGGATGGTAGGGGGTTCATGGCAGTGTTGTAGGTTATGTTAATGGCTAATGTTGTGTTAATGAGTATTCTCACTTTCGTCTTTTATTTTAAATGGGGAAATTTCATCTAAGTGCATGTTTAGAAGAATATTTTTAAGTTAATGATAAACTTTACAAATGTTAAAAAGTAAAATTATACATTTTTTCATAACTTTATAATTATTTTTTGAAAAGTTCTCTTAAAATAAAAATAATGGGGAATTTGATCAAAATCTCCTCATAATAAAACTTTAATGCAGTAATGACAAGTACAAAAAGTTTTTCTTGAAAAGTCTAGCACACACTACTATTACCAAAATATTCTTAGTGAGTAATTTAATATTTTAAATTTTAAAATGATATAACTTTTTATCTAAATGATAAAATTAATATTTTTAAAATCCTCTCATCAAGATCTATCAAATAAGATCCAAGTTGATTATAAAATTCTTAAAAAAAAAAAATTACCATCAAAATTTATGTAAACAATAAAATTTTACTTTGTTTCATTGTATGATTTTACCCAGATTCACAGTAAAGTTTGTATAATAGAAGAAATAACTCAAGAACACACTACCAGAGTAAAATTTTACTGTCACTCTTGAAAGAGATATCAGCAAAAAAAAAAAAAAAGGAGAACATATTAAAAGAACAATCACAACAATCAGAAATGAAATTTTATTTTAATACTTACAAACTAATAAAAAAACACCATTAAGAATCTCATATAACAAAAAAAAAAAAATCTAATGGAAATCCAATTCATTATACAATTATCCCAATCACACACTTTATATTTCTAACACAAATCCACCACATCATACATATCAATATAATCTTGTGACTAATCAACAAAGTTCCCATAATTAACAACCGGCTTCGTCAAGCCCTACCAACATAATTTACCAAATGTTACTTCGGCAGGAAATCTAGAACCTATCTCAAAGTGCCATGCTTTACCGGTGTCTAGCTCAAAGGAAAGCAAAACCTTTATATAGCCCAACAGTCCACACGCTTTACTGGGTGAAAATTGGAAGGAAAGCGAAAACTCTATCAATGCATTATGCTTTACCAGTCACAAGCCATAAGGAAACGGACCCTCTTTATGACCCTTTCATCCATTGACTCATCTGGTTACCACATCATTCTAAGTTATGAAATTAAATCAACACACCACATAACACATAACCTATTCTACAACAATCAATACCATCTTCCACCAATGGCTAAAGACATAACCTCTACAAATGAAAGAAACAATATTTCTTATAACAACACAATGTGATTATCATTCCCATATCATCAATAATTAGGACATAAACAAAATTAACAAAAATTATTTAACTCTCCCCTTTTCCATATCACAATATAAATCAATTCATAGTAACCATTTGATTTTTATTCTCCACCCATTTTACCTTTTTAGTTCACTTTATTCTATATAACCTAACAAATATTTGAAACAACAATTTGCCTCAAACTCATTAGATAAACAAAATTAGGGCTTTTGTATTAAACATCATTAATATGTTCAACTTGTCCAAAATCTCCATTTTCAACCTTAAATCATAAACTTGAACACATTGAGTTCAAAACCCTAACTTCTCCTACCTTCTTTTTGAAAAATCTCGTATTTTCATTCAATAGAAAGTACTATACATCTATCTATAGAGAGCTATTGAAAAAAAACAAAGAAATCCATACCTCTTGAAGTGAAGAGAAGAGGAAAATTCACCGGCGATGAAAAGACGATCCGCTCAAATCAAAAGGAAGCTCTCGTCGTATTCTACGTTTTGGTATAAGGAACTAGGGTGAGATTCTTAGTGAAAGAAGGTGAAATCCAAGCTTGAAAGCTTAGGGTTTCCAAAATGGGGGAAGGGGAGAGAGAGAGAGAGAGAGAGAGAGAGAGAGAAGTGTAAAAGATTTGACCCCAAAGTGACTTTTTAAAGAAAAGTGTAAAAGATTTGACCTCAAAGTGGCTTTTTAAAGAGTTGATCCCGAACAGATTGCTCAAGTGGTGAAACAAGCGCTCGAGCGCCAGAGACACAAGACTGTTTGAGCGGTAAAACCTTCACTTGAGTGTAGAACTCAAACTCCTAGAATCTCAGACCATACAAGGAATAGATTGGTCGAGCAGACCAACATGCGCTCGAGAAAATATCACCACCTCTTAGAATCTTAGATAGTAGACAAAAGTAGCTGACATTTCAAAGGACTGCTCAAGCGCTCAAACTTGCGGTTGAGCGAAAAGAAATTTTCTTAAAGTGCTACAGGTGATTTCAATGACTTTACCACACCAAATGAAAAATGAAGCCTCCAAGGAAAACAAAACCTTAGTCTTAGCCAAGATCAAATGAGGAGTAGGAAATTTAATGAGAGATTGAACAATTATAACCTTATGGATTTGGGATGTATAGGACCAACATTGAGTTAGTCAAATAACAAAAAACGATGGGCTAATACTATGGTCAAATTGCACAGAGCAATGTGCAGCACAGAGTGGAGAACCACCTTTCCAGATGGATCTGTTCGAAACCTATCTCATTAAGGGTCATCAATTAGGGCTGCAAATGAACATTACTATTCACAAAGAAGCTCGGCTCGGCTCGGCTCATTAAAGGCCCAGCTCGACTCGACTTGTTTAGTAAGCGAGCCGAGCTCAAGCTCGAATATTAGGCTCGTTTATATTTATTTAAATTATAATAAATATATTATGTATACATTAAATAATATATAAATGTATATAATAATTATTTATATATTAAATAATATAAATAATATTTAAAAAATCTTATCGAGCAGAGCCAAGCCGAGCTCGAGTTTCATCAATGTTAACGAGCCGAGCAGAGCCAAGTTTGAGCCTAGTTACTTATCGAGCCAAGCTCAAGCTCAATAAACAAGCTCGATAAGCAAATGAGCTAAGCTTGAGTTCAACAAAGCTCGGCTCGACTTGGCTCATTTGCAGCCCTATCATCAATGGAATGGGCTGAGCTTACCCAACTCATAACTATTGTGTCCAAATCTCATATTTTAATGGGTTTTTTGGGTTTTGACTAGTCAATGGGCTGGTACGGGCCAGCCCTGTTTTAAAAATTCAAACACGTCCCACCCATAAGTCCAAATCTTACGGGCCAAAATCAAGCCAAACTAGGCTAGACATTCTCATTACACTTATATTTTTAAGTTCTATACATTTTTCATTCACATATTTTTAATATTTTCGTTAGTTATTTTTCTTTTTTACTTTTCAACATAATTCCAATATTTTGATTTTTTTTTTTACATCTCAGATAATAAAAAAACAATCAAGTAACATATAATACCCACACGTGGAGGAAAAAATGAACGGAAAGACAAAAAATAAAAACTTTAAACATGAGAATAAAAAACATCAAACTGAACATTAGACTTACCCATGCGGGGCTGTTGCAGGTTGGGTTTATGGGTAGGCTCAAGTTACAAACCTTTGTCCAAAGCCTTAAATCATCTTTTATGGATTGGGATGGACTAGGCACTCTAGCAGGTTATGATGGGTCATAGGATGGATTGGTCGAGTTGGGAAATATCAATTTTTTTATCCGCTATCCATATGGCTACCCATACACCTCGCACATATTCAAACCACTCACCTATGATGGTGTTCACTCAAGGTAAGTCTCCCTTTAACCCCACTTGTTAACCTTTCAAATTTGTGGCTGTTTGGATTACCCATGAGGACTTTAAATTTGTGGTGGATAATAGGTGGTCCAAAAATTCTCCTTCACTAAGTAATTGTCTTGAGACACTAGTCCATGAAGCTAGTATCTGGAACAAAAAAATGTTTGGCAATATCTTTATAAGAAAGAGATGGTTACTTGGGAGGATTAAAGGAATCCAAAAATCTCAAGAAAATCTTTATTCCCATAATCTTCATAGTTTGGAATTGGATCTTGTTGAATAATACAATAAAGTGTTGTATTAGATAGAGCTCTCATAGTTCCAAAATCAAGAGCTAATTGGATTACTTGGGGAGAGAGGAACACTAATTGTTTTTTTACCTCACAACCTTTGCCAAAAGAAGAAAGAGGAAGATTGATATGCTCAAAAATGATAGTGGGGATTGGGTTGACTAACCTAATAATCTCAAAAGCTTGATTAAAAATTACTTTGTTAATCTTTTTAGCTATTCCCCTACTATATCTCTTGATCACTGGAATAACCTAGTGAGTTGTAAGATTAGCCAAGATGACAATGTTGAACACACTAGTATCATTACTAATGAGGAGATCTGGAGGGCTATGAAGAATATTAGTGCTTTTATAGCCCCTAGGAGAAATGGTTCCTAGCTGTGTTTTACCATACTTATTGGTCTATTATTGGGTCCTCTGTTTATGATTTTGTGAAAACGTGCTTTCTCAACAAACATATTCGTCTTGATGTTAACAAAACTCTTGTTGCTTTGATTCCAAAAATTGATAGCCCTAAGAGTTTAAAATAGTTTAGGCCCATCAGCCTTTGTAATGTGTCCTACAAAATCATTTCCAAAATCATTGTTAGTAGGATCTGCCCTCTTTTGAGCGAAATTGTTAGACCTAATCAATGTAGTTTCATACCTGGTAGAAATACTAGTGATAAAATCATAATTTCTCAAGAAATCATCTATTCTCTGAATTTAAAAAAAGGGTAAGAAGAGGGGCATGATTTTGAAAATTGATTTGGAAAAAGCATATGATAATATTTCTTAGGATTTTTTAAAATGAACTCTTGAAGAGTTTAATTTTGTCAAAAAAACTGATTGATCTTATTATGTGTTGTGTCACCAGTGTTAGTACTACTGTTATCTGGGATGGGGAACCTCTGGAGGAGTAAAAACCTCAAAGAGGATTCAGACAAGCGGATCCTCAATCATCATATATTTTTGTGTTATGCATGCAGAGACGATCTAGTAAGAGAAAGGAGTTGAGGACACTAGATGTGGACCAAACCTCACTCATCTGTTCTTTAGCGATGATCTTATGCTCTTTGGCTAGGCTACTATGACCAATTATAGTACAATCAAGAAGGTTATGAATGAATTTTGTGACATCTCTAACTGGAAAATCAATTCCCACAAGTCCAAACTATATGAGTCCTCTAATGTAGAGAAAAAGAAAGCCAAATAATTGAGTACCAACTCTAAATCAATAAATTAGAGTTTAAATTGATAAAATTGAAAAATCAAAATTTATTTTGTTACAAGATTCAAACCCTAGGAATTTTTATTTTTTTGGTAATTGTTCCTATATTTTTTCAAATCATTTTTTCTTTTTGAGCTCAAAGGAATAGAGTTTGAAACTATTGCCTAAAAAAAATTTGAAATTAGAATTATGCTTCAAGTGCTCATATTTTTATTTCAAGCACGATGTCAGAAGAAGAATTTCGCAGAGTTTAAAATCAGCAAAAACAATCCTATTTGATTTTGATTAATTTTTTGGAAATTAAATATTTTTATTTTTCATATTTTTTTTTTATTTTTATGAACTTTTTTTTATAAATATTTTAAGTAAATTCTTTTATTTTCTAGATACACATAACTTAAATACACTTAAAAATAAAATATTTATAAAAAATATTTAAAAAATTCAATAAATACACAATAATATGAAAATGT
>NW_021025183.1:388317-401717 GCF_004153795.1 Camellia sinensis | reverse complement strand
AGAGAGAGAGAGAGAGAGAGAGAGAGAGAGAGAACGGCGCGCGGAGAATGGCGGCGAAGAAACGCAATGACGGAAGAAAGAGAGGAGGCGGTCTGCGACAGAGAGAGGTAGAGAAGAGAAAGTGAGAGAGAGAGAAGTGAGATTGTTAGGATTTTGGGACATATAATATTATATATACATATATATAGGATGGATATTTTGGTCATTTTTGTTGAACTTGTCCTTTTGGACAAACTGATTGCGCGCCTAATCCTCTCGCTTTACAAAATTATAATTTGAATTTATGAACCAAGTGTCTATAATTTAAAGGTGAAATTGTAAGTTCTCTAGCATTATTACTCAAAAAGTATACACACCATTTGGTTTTTAAAATTAAAAAAAAAAAAGTGACATGTAACTCTTATATTAATAAAATCAATTCAATAAAATTGATGCTATTATTTAAAATGTAAAATAATTATAGATAACTTCATCATACATTATGAAATACTAATAAAATAAAAAATAAATAAAGTAACTTTTATAAAATTAAAAAATTATTTTATTATACATTTTACAAATACTTGTAAATATAAAATTAATAATAAATTGTAAAAAAGTTGGAGGGAGGTGAGGCCCTACACAGTTCTGCCATTGCTAGTGGTTGTTTTCAAGATATATTTTGATGAAGTTATTATTTTGCAAACGACAATGCTACGTAGCTCAAATTTTGTGGCTCAAAAGTGGCTCAAATGGCCAAAATGACGTCGTTTTGAGTACAAAACAACATAAAAATAGCCAAAACGATGTCGTTTTGGCCATTTGAGCCACTTTTGAGCCACAAAATTTGAGCTACGTAGCATTGTCGTTTGCAAAATAATAACTTCATCAAAATATATCTTGAAAACAACCACTAGCAATGGCAGAACTGTGTAGGGCCTCACCTCCCTCCAACTTTTTTACAATTTATTATTAATTTTATATTTACAAGTATTTGTAAAATGTATAATAAAATAATTTTTTAATTTTATAAAAGTTACTTTATTTATTTTTTATTTTATTAGTATTTCATAATGTATGATGAAGTTATCTATAATTATTTTACATTTTAAATAATAGCATCAATTTTATTGAATTGATTTTATTAATATAAGAGTTACATGTCACTTTTTTTTTTTTAATTTTAAAAACCAAATGGTGTGTATACTTTTTGAGTAATAATGCTAGAGAACTTACAATTTCACCTTTAAATTATAGACACTTGGTTCATAAATTCAAATTATAATTTTGTAAAGCGAGAGGATTAGGCGCGCAATCAGTTTGTCCAAAAGGACAAGTTCAACAAAAATGACCAAAATATCCATCCTATATATATGTATATATAATATTATATGTCCCAAAATCCTAGTCGATTTGAACTTTTTCAGTTCGAAGTCGAGTGTGATGATGGATTTGGTGAAACCCTTGCTTCAAAGGCTTGGTGACGGCTCTTGCTCTAAGGTTTTGGAAACCTTTGAGTCCAATACAGTATCCTGTGAGGCGACGGTGTGATGGTAGTGTTGGGACGATGGTGGTGGTGTTAGAGATGAAGAGAGAGAGAAGAGAGAGAGAGAGAATGGTGGTCTTGGGACGGTGGTGGTAATAGTGGTGGTGCTGGAGATGAAAAGAGAAAGAATAGAGAGAGAGAGAGAGAGAGAGAGAGAGAGAGAACGGTGATATTGGAACGGAAAGAGAAGAGAGAGCGAGGATTTGATTTGGTTTCCACCGTATAACATATATATATATATATATACTAGCGGTCGGGCACACATGATACGTGTTCAAACTCGAGAACGACTCCATTCTTAACTCACTTTGTAACTATATATATATGTATGTGATCTGTGTGCTTTTTTTTTTTTTTTTTCATTTGTTCAAGAAACGTTGCTCCAGGTTTGAGCGTGCAAAAGGCTAAGGTTTGACCTTTTGTTTAGATTTACATTTCCATATATCAGTATTAAAAAAAAGTAATTGCATTTGATTTTTTATGTTTCTCAAACTATTTGATTAGATCTGAACTTGTAGACTTGGTTGTGGTCTTATTTATTTGTTGAGTTTCTTCACCCAAAAAAAAAATGTATATGTATATGTATATGTACGTGTTTTCATATTACCAAACCAAGCCAAGCCCTAATCCCATTAAATGGGGTCTGCCACCTAAATCCTTCTTCTCCACGCGGCTCTATTAAAGGCCATTTCGTTAATCAAATTAAGTATATTCATATTTCTATTTACTATGCTAGCCAACGTCAATCTAGGTCTATCCCGTCCCTTAACATTTCTATCTACCGTCACTACGTCGCATCTCTTCACTATTGCTTCTGTTAGTCTCCGTTAAGTATGACCAAACCATCTCAATCTATTCTCTCTCAGCTTATCTTCTATCAGTGCTACTCCTACCCATTCCCGAATATATTCATTCTTAATTCTGTCCTTTCTAGTCTTGCCATGCATCCACTTTAGCATCCTTATCTCAACAACACTCATCTTATTTACATGTTATTTCTTGGTTGCCCAACACTTCGTTCCATACAATATCGCTAGTTTAATAGCTATTCTATAGAACTTTTATTTTGGTCTAATGGGTACTCGTTTATCGCACAATACCCTAGATGCACTTCTCCACTTAAGCTACCCCGCCTTAATTCTATGGACCATATCTGCATTAGTCTCCCCCGCCGTTATGATAATCAACCCTAAATAACGAAAATGTTCACTCTTATGTAATTCTTGGTTCTCAATCTTCATTTCTCCTCTACTTTTATTGTTACTGTTACTAAATTTACACTTCATGTATTATGTCTTAGTTCTGCTTATCCGAAATCCTTTAGATTCAAGTGATTCTCTCCAAATCAACAACTTTATGTTAATTCTTTCTCTAGTCTCATCCACTAACGCGATATCATCTGCAAAAAGCACACACCACCGCACATCATCCTAAATATTTATAGCATTTTTAGTTTTGACCTGACCTATTTGATGTTTTGAATCTGGGTTTCATTGTCTTATACCATTGTTCAAGTCTTGATGCCCTTTACTTCTCTTTGAGTTTGGCTTTTGGGATGTATTGGTTGTGTTTAGAACAGGTTGGTGGCATGTTTTTTTTCAAACGTTTGTTATCCAGAATTTTATTCCTTCGCTCCAGCGTCACTTCTTGTGCTTCAAGTCATCTTTGTGAACTCTCAGTGCTTTTTTAGGTCTTAAAAACTACTAGGAAGTAGTATTCTTCGCTCGAGCGAAACTTATTGCGCTCGAGCGATGTTGGCTCGAGCGACCTTATTATGCTCGAGCGTTGGTCTTCTGTCTGTAAAACTACTGGAAGTTTGTATTTTATGCTCGAGCATCAACTTCTTTCACTCGAGTGGTCACATCTTCTGTGTCTGAACGCTCTAGCGACACTTCTTGCGTTCGAGCAATCTTCGCGTATATCAGTCCGTAAAATTCACCGTTTACATCACTTTTTCATCTCTCTCTCTCTCTCTCTCTCTAAATATTTCAAAACCCTAAGTCGAGACTCCCTCTCTCTAAAACTCACATTTTCTTCACAAATACACCTAGTTCTGTCGAGTTCTTCACTTGTGTCCCTTTGTTAGAAAGGTAAAGCTCAACAATGGCTTCGTTCTAACCGGAGCAAAGTTGATTTTTGGAATCTTTAGGTTTCCCTCACTCTCTCTCTCTCTCCCTCTCGTGTTCTAGCTTGAGGTAGGGATACTTTCCACATTTTTTATGAGTTTTAACTTAGTTATTTGTTATTTCTAAACAATATTAAGATTTTGGAAGATTTGGAACAATCTAGGGTTTTGGGTAAAAAAAAATAAATCAAAAGAGTGGTTTTCAAATGGATCCTTGAAAATGATTTTGATATGGAAGAAAATGTTGAGTTGGGAACAAATAGTTGATTTTGATATTTGGAATTGATTATGGAAAGGAAATGGATTTTGCCCTAAATGCTTCAAATGTTGATTTTTTATAAATTATAAGATTGATATTGAAATTGTAAAATTGGATTGATGTTGATAAGGATGGTGGAGTTAGATATGTATTATCACTTACCTCTTGAAAATTTGAAGAGTTTATCTTTATTGTAATTGTTTATCTGTTTAGAAATATCTGTTTTGGGCTACCAATGGAGGATAACTATGAGTGTTGTAGAAATTGCATGTGAATTAGGAGAACTGAAACTATTTTTCTCATTCATTTGCATTGAGCATTATCTCACGCTTTAACATTGGAAATGTTTATCGTTTTGAGAAAAATTGGTGAATCTGGGAAAAACATGTATTGGAATGTTGAAATAAGTTGGCCTGAGTGTCCACGGTGAAAGTCCTAAAAAGTATATATGGGTGCCGATTTCGCGGACGAAATTTCCGTGAAATGGCAATAGTAGTGCTTGTATAGCCTATGTTTACATGGGTCACAGTTTACGGTTTCCTCCAGAAAATGTTTTCGAGAAAGGTTGTATTGTTTTGGAATTCCCAGAGTGTGATTCACTGTCCTATTTTCTATTGTAAATGAAACGACTTATGAACCATGATATTAACTTGGCATTGCATGGTTTTATAAAGAGACATAAAATGTATTGACATGAGTATTGGATATGCATTCACCTTATATCTTTGTTAAGATTCATACACTGTGATGGATTATTTCTAATGGGCTTTGGCTCACCCTATGTGGAAAAAACATTTCAGGTGTTGATGATATGCCTCTGCCAATGTAATAGCTTGGGAGGTCTTGGAGTGAGAGCTTCTTTTGTGTATTTACTATATGTACTTTTGTACAAGCCAAGGGCTTTAACTGTATTGGACTTAAGTCCACTTTTGTTGTAGCCAAGCATCGTCTTGAAAAGATGTAAGTCTTTAGGGCATTTCTTATTTGTCTAACTTTCATCTTTTCTTTTTGTTACATCACTCTTTTGTAAAGCTTAATTGTAAATCAATGAATGGTAACTACTTTGTCATTGTGATCACTTTTTGATGTTGAGTATGGGCTATAGTAATTATTTCGGGGCGTTACAATATTTCTCGTCAACTTATCCACAACTAAAGAAAAAAGATAAGGACTAAAGGTAGATCATTGGTATAACCCTACAGTAATTGGAAATTCACTCGTCTCTCTAGCAAGCGATCTAATTGTGGTCACCACCCCTTCAGACATGCCCCTAATCACATCAATGTAACCTTTTGTCACTCATTTCTTCTCTAACACCTACCAGATTATATTCCGAAGCACTCTATCATATGTTTTCTCAAGATTGATAAACATCATATGAATGTCTCTCTTCTTTTCTTTATAGTTTTCTATTAGTCTCATCAAAAGATAGATTGCTTCCATTGTTGACCTACTAGGCATAAATCCAAATTGATTCTCTGACACCTCTGTTATATCTCACAATTGACGTTCCATTATCCTCTTCCACACTTTCATTATATGACGCATTAGCTTAATTCCTATATAGTTGTTTCAATTCTAAACATCTCCTTTATTCTTATAGATTGGCACTAAAATACTCTTTCCTCCACTCATCTAGCATATTCCTAGTCAATAAAATATTGCTAAACAATCTAGTCAACCAAGCAACCCCCTTCTTGCCCTAATACTCCCAAGCTGCAATAGGGATATGTTCTTAAGTGCAATCACCACTTCAAAGTGCCTAATTCTGCGATAGAACCTATAGTCTTGGTTTTCTTATTACTGGTTATTTCCTCCCCTATTAACGTACCTCCATATTCCTCGTTTAACAGTTTCTCAAAATAGTTCTTCCATCTCTCCTTAATCTCTTCATCCTTTACCAATACCTTAGAATTCTCACTCTTGATGCACCTAACTTGATTAAAATCTCTTGTTTTCCTCTCATTTATCTTAGCAAGTATATGTTTTCATATATATATATATATATGTGTGTGTGTGTGTGTGTGTGCGTGTGTGTGTATGTGTGATATGTGTTTCTATTTGGTAAATTTCTTGGTTATTTCTGGCATTTCTAGATCTAGATGTGATGTGGTTGAAGATGAAGATTCAACAGATTTGTTCAAAATGCTCAGATTTGTTCATCTTCAATTTTTTTAATAGATAATATTTTTTCACAATCACTTAGTATTTGTTTTGACACCCTCCAATCAGTAGATTATTTTGCCCTTTTTTTTTTTTTTTTTTTTTTTTTTTTTTTTGGAATTCAAGCCTTTTTTTGATTTCTTTAGTAATTGTTTAGCAAGTCTGTCTGAACTTTTCCTTCTAATTCTTACTATTGCAAATTCAGTCACTCAACTCTTGGGTAAGGTTCATTCACTTGTTCAAAAAAATCCAAGCTTCTGTCCCCATGCTTGTTGTCTATATATTTATGGATGTCTTTGTAAACAATTTATTCTTTATGCTTTAATGTTAATTTGATATATTAATTCTGTTTTACAATTGTGGTTGATTATAAATTTGAGGAGTACATTATTTTCATTAGCAAGACCATATTCATGTTCATCTAGTGCCATTCTTTATTCTTTTGTGACCCAGAAATTATTTGGGATTGAAATGTTTAGGGATTAGGAATTATATATATATTTGTTTTGATAAATAAAAAATTAGGAATTATATTTCAATCAATATGAAAATAGCAGTAGCAAAAATTCTTAAGACTAACTCAGGAATAGTACAATATTCATGTTGGTCTGTAGAAATGGTTCAATGAATTTAATATTTTTTTTGTGGTTTAATTTGATTTTCTTTTGGTCATAATTTTTTTTTCTTTGGTTGGAACTCATAATTTTGGACTTGTATTTTTTGAACTTTTCTTTCTAAGTAGATTTTCAAGGCCTTTTTTTTTTTTTTTTTTTTTTTTATCCTGCCTCTTTGGTTTACTTGGTTTCTTATTATTTCTTCTATGTGGTCCAACCGGATGATACCAACGATGTCGTAATTCATGATCAGTATCGAAGAAATAAAGTTGAAGATATTTTGGAGTTGTATTGGTGATTCCAAGGAATTGATATAATGATATATTTGTCCTTGAGCTCAAAAAGTATATATGTCCTTTTGTTTTCTTGTTACATTAGTATCAAGTTTGACACCCATATAGGTAAAGCAAAAAGATTATTGTATGTACGAATATTAGTTCAAAAATGTTGGGCATCATCGTTGGGAGTAGTTAGCAATTCATATAGAGCTTCAGGTGGATGATTAGTAGCAAGTTGTATATTGTCTTTCTCACAACATGGTCCTCTAGGTTCGTATGCAAAAAGTTTTGCTTGATAAAATCGGCAAGATGATGTCTTGGGAAGAGAAGAAGCTTTGGATGGTGGAATTGAAAAGCTATGATAAATTCTTCGAGTTGTTCAAGGGCCTTCCATGACAATAAAAATATTATGTCAGTACATTTATTATAAAATATTTGTCAATTTGTGACAAAATATTGGATGCTTATGCTTCGGTGTTGGTTTTGCTAACATGTTTGCAGCACCAATTGTGAATGGTGTTCTTGCAACTTTTTGCCATTCTCTTCACCTCACTTCCTATTTCGTCATACACTACTTCACTTTCTCACTTCTTCGTGTAATGGACAGTTTTGGTATGCTGGAATTTGTCCAAAAACTAACTTCAAAAATTCTAAAACATTCATCTTTTGTTTCTTTCTTCTCAATCTTTTTCACTTATAACATGATGTGGAGCATGGCTCTAGGTGGTAACAGAGGTGGTGATGGTGTTAGTGGCAGTCCGGCGATGGCGACAGAGCTCGTGGCGATGGTAGTCGTGGAGCTTGATGGTGGTGGTAATGGAACTTGGTTATGAAGGAGGTGGGTTTGGTGTTGCAAGGTGGTGGTGATGGTGATGCTCATGGTGACGGTAATGGTGTTCGGTAGCAGTGAAGTTGGTGGTTCGGGTGGTGATGTTGGTGAAGTTGATGAAGAGATGTTTAAATGGGAGCAACAACCTTCGTCTTCTGCAGCTCTGCAACCAATTCTCTCTCCTAAAAATCTCTCTCTTCCCTAATCTCTCTTTCTATCTCTCTCTCTCTCTCTCTCTCTATATATATATATATATATATGTATAGTTGATTCTCTTGAATCTGTTGTTGTTATTGTAGTGTGAATTGCAATGGTGGTGAAGGATTTATGGGGATCGATGGATGAGTTCTTGAAGCAGTGCGAACAGTCTGATTACTCTGCCGACAGTGCTCTTAGATCATTTCTCGAGAGGCTCCAAGATCTGAAAACCCAAGCCGAAGCTCGGATCTTTCTTTCAGATCTCCAGAAATAGTTCGATACTGAGGAAGCCTCTGAGCAATGCCTCATGACCTACCATTTCCTTATCCAAGACATTTATCTTAAGCAATATGAAGGTCTCTTTCAATCCAAATTTTCAATTTTCTCATAATCATATATATGTGTGTGTGTGTGTGTGTGTGTGTATGTGTGTGTGTGTGTTTCATTATCATCCATGAAATTTAGAATGGAACATTTCATTTTGAAAAGAAAAAAAATGGTTAAGAAATAAAAATGGGATGTTTAAATATTGGAAATGGCATATCATCTCTTCATCAACTTCACCAATATCATCACTCAAACCACCAACTTCACCCCTACTGAACTCCATTACCACCACCATGAGTATCACCATCACCGCCACCTTACAATACCAAATCCATCTCCTTCACAACCAAGTTCCATTACCACTACCATCAAGCTCCACGACCACCATCACCGCAAGCTTTGCCGCCATCACCGGACCGCCACCACTACCATCACCAGCTCTGTTACCACCTAGAACCATGCTCCACATCATGTTGTAAGTGAAGAAGAAGAATAAGAAAAAGAAGAATGACAATATGAAGGAGAAAGAAACAAAATATGAATGTTTCAGAATTTTCGAAGTTAGTTTTCGGACAACTTTCGACATACCAAAACCATCCATTACATAGAGAAGTGAGAAAGCGAGGTAATGTACGACAAAGTAGGAAGTGAGGTGAAGAGAATGGCAAAAGAATGAAGTAGAACCCGTCAAGAATCGAGAAAGATATGAAGTCTGAAAGATGGCTCGAAGAAAAGTCAAAAACGAGAAGAAAAGTCTTTTTTTTTTTTATCAACTTTCGAAGTTCTGACAACATGCAAAAAGAGAAAGAACGAGATATGTGATAGGTAATACGAAAATTAGGTTGTGAAGTGAATCCAATAATGTAAAAATTAGGAAAAACAAAATTATAACGAAAGAGATAGAAGGGCTTAACGTGGTGATTGGTGGCGGTGGTTTGGTGGTAGGAGAGATGTGTTTGCATCTTTATTTTGAAATTTAAAGTTAAAATGTAATTTTTTTTAACTTTTTCCTTTTTAAATGTGATGACAATGGCAAAATTGATACGATTTAAAAAAATTTAAAGACAAAATTAAAATTATTCAAAATTGAAGATATAATTGAAAATCGAGATGAAGTATAGAAATAAAAATAAAATTTTCTCTAAATTGGTGATATATAACAACTCCTTTATCTTTTAGAAAACTCAGAACAACAAAAAAAGAGCAAAATGTTTCTTTCTTATTGGCTACCGCCTTCTACCATCCGCAATCGTCGTTCAGCTCTGGCCACCTCCAACAACTTGAAATTGGAATAACATCACGTGATTATTTTATATTTGCGTGCTACACAAAAGGGATAAGGATAAATTATAAATATATTTTTTAAGATTTATTTAAAATATAAATTATTTTTATTATTTAAAAAATTATATCTTGTCACTTGAAATTTTTAATTGTATAATAAATAATTTATTTTACTAATAAATTATTGAATCAATTAAAAAAAAATAACAATGGCAAAAATTTATTGTAATTAATAATTTAGATAATTTAATTATTATATAGGAAAGCAGTTAGAAATTTTATCTTTTTAATTAATTATGTTAAATAAAAAATAATGGCAATAGAGTATTTGTAATTTTTCAAATCACAAAGAGAAATTTATAATTTAAACACATCTCAGAAAATCTATTTGTTATTTACCAAATAAATAATTATCCAAAATACAGCTTTGTTTGTGCACTATTTTTTATTTTTTATTCTTGGAAATGATCCATGTGAATGCCCAAACTATCTTGGAAAACAAATGAAAATGTGAAATATATGTTACAAAAATGGGAGAGGTTTTGATAGTCTTACAATCAAATGAAGAACAAGAAGCTTCAAAGTTTTCTTTTATTTATTTTTTTATAATGTAAAAGTCAAAATTTTAAATTGATAGGTCTACCAAATTGTAGATTAAATAAGCACTACGGATCAAAAGTTCCATGGTAGTATCTGAGGTCCATCCATTGGTGAGTAGCGCAAAATTGACATAAAACTCATGTCATGTTGTGCATTCCCACATTCCATATATTTAATTATCTTAATAATTACCAATACATGAATTCTCACCCAAAAAGTTGTAGACAAATTACACGTTAATGTTGTACCAACTTGTTTATGGTATAATTAATTTCGTGTTACCTTATGATAAATTTAAGATACATAACATAAGTTATCAATTTTCAAATCATCTAGTTTGACTTGCATTATTTGATTCCAAAGCTCAAAAAAATTACAAAAAATAAAGAATTTGAGATTGACAACAAAACCAAAGCGCTTATTTAATAATTAGGATGCTCTAAGTTGGAAGAAAAATAAACTTGGAATGGGATGGAAAAACATCACTTTCATGATCACAATGGGCAATATTCCATATTATTATATGCACGAAGGGTACATGCTTTTCTTTGTACCTGTTCTCTTTTTCTGTGGATTGAATTAGAAAATCACAACAAAACCCCATGAAAATGACAGATAATGGGCTTAGGAATAGCAACGGGTGGGGCAGAGGCGGAAAAAATTACAAAAAATAAAGAATTTGAGATAGACAACAAAGCAAAAGCACTTATTTAATAATTAGGATGCTCTAAGTTGGAAGAAAAATATTCCATATTATTATATGCATGAAGGGTACATGCTTTTCTTTTTACCTGTTCTCTTTTTCAGTGGATTGAGTTAGAAAATCACAACAAAATCCCATGAAAATGACAGATAATGGGCTGTTTTATGTGAGTTGTTGATTTAGGGATGGTTTGGCAACAAAGCAAATAAACAGCATATTTATTCATTTGTTATAAATTGTCACATTATTTCTTTATTTTTTTTTATATTTTTTCATAAAGTATTAGTGATGGATAAAAAACTATGATATATACCCCTCAAAAGGTGTGTACTATATATACTTTATAATTAAAGAAGAAAATGACATAATTCTATACTTTCTTTCTGAATTATAACTAAGAAAAAGAAGTCATAGTCAAATATCATATGAGATATAACCAAAAATCTCATGATTACTACAAAAAATAAGACTTTCAGGGACGGATAAAAACCATTGCTAAAAGTAAAAAATCTGTCGCAAAAAGTATTAGCGACGGATGGTGTCACGCCCTCAAAAAAATAACATTAAACCCATTAAATAAGATTCATTAACATATGAAATAACCACATTCTTCCATTTATCAGAATTCCATTACATAAGTATTACATGTTAACAACAAAAGCAAAATGCCCTACGGACTTACAGTTTTCCAAGTTAACACTTCGTTACAACAAAAGAGTACTAACTCAAACACATTAAGCCCTTGGCTTGAATTTACATGTAATACATCAAAAAGTAAAACAACAAAAGTATGCCCGCCTCTAGCCTCCCAAGCTATGCCCTTGGAGGTAGCATGCTACCTGTACCTGAAAATGATATTCCCATATAGGGTGAGCCACAGCCCAGTAGAAATACACTAAACCAACCATGAACAATGACTAAAAGATTAGCAATTGATAGATGGCCAACACTGATACATTCACATAAATCACATATTTATGTCATACGACTTATGAGTCCAAGTTACCTTTCATTTTTCCTTTTTCAACGGATAGGCATATAAGCACTACCCACATTCTCAACAGATATATATAACAACAATATCCACATTCTCAGATAAGCATATAAGCTATATCCATATTCTACAACAGATATGTATAACAACAATATCCACAAATAAGCATATAGAAATTTGCCACATTTTCAACAGATATGTATAACAACAATATCCACAGATAAGCACATAAGCTATATCCACATTTTCAACAGATATGTATAACAACAATATCCACAGATAAGCACATAAGCTATATCCACATTTTCAACAGATATGTATAACAACAATATCCACAGATAAGCACATAAGCTATATCCACATTTTCAACAGATATGTATAACAACAATATCCACAGATAAGCACATAAGCTATATCCACATTTTCAACAGATATGTATAACAACAATATCCACAGATAAGCACATAAGCTATATCCACATTTTCAACAGATATGTATAACAACAATATCCACAGATAAGCACATAAGCTATATCCACATTTTCAACAGATATGTATAACAACAATATCCACAGATAAGCACATAAGCTATATCCACATTTTCAACAGATATGTATAACAACAATATCCACAGATAAGCACATAAGCTATATCCACATTTTCAACAGATATGTATAACAACAATATCCACAGATAAGCACATAAGCTATATCCACATTTTCAACAGATATGTATAACAACAATATCCACAGATAAGCACATAAGCTATATCCACATTTTCAACAGATATGTATAACAACAATATCCACAGATAAGCACATAAGCTATATCCACATTTTCAACAGATATGTATAACAACAATATCCACAGATAAGCACATAAGCTATATCCACATTTTCAACAGATATGTATAACAACAATATCCACAGATAAGCACATAAGCTATATCCACATTTTCAACAGATATGTATAACAACAATATCCACAGATAAGCACATAAGCTATATCCACATTTTCAACAGATATGTATAACAACAATATCCACAGATAAGCACATAAGCTATATCCACATTTTCAACAGATATGTATAACAACAATATCCACAGATAAGCACATAAGCTATATCCACATTTTCAACAGATATGTATAACAACAATATCCACAGATAAGCACATAAGCTATATCCACATTTTCAACAGATATGTATAACAACAATATCCACAGATAAGCACATAAGCTATATCCACATTTTCAACAGATATGTATAACAACAATATCCACAGATAAGCACATAAGCTATATCCACATTTTCAACAGATATGTATAACAACAATATCCACAGATAAGCACATAAGCTATATCCACATTTTCAACAGATATGTATAACAACAATATCCACAGATAAGCACATAAGCTATATCCACACTCTACAACAGATATGTATATCAACAATACCCACAGATAAGCATACAAGCTATATCCACACTTCACAAAGATAAGAA